>BCLH01000396.1:87855-111725 GCA_001602315.1 Zoysia pacifica
AGTCATTTTTCCATTCATATTATTTCAAAAAATAGTTACAATGTGTAAAATTATAAGTCATTTCTAAGTACCTTAATGAAAAAGTAAATTATAACAAAATATATGATATTTATAACATTTTTCAAATAATAAAATATATTTTATTATAATTTGCTTTATCATTAATTTTACTAAAAATAACTTATAATTTTACACATTTGAACAATTTTTTTTAATAATATGAATGGGAAAAAATACTTGTTAAATATATTAAGAGCCAGAAATGCAAAATAAGAGTTTAGTAACGCAAATGAGATGGAGGCAATAGTTTAGGGTGCTAGAAATAAGTTTAAAAATCCAAATGAGACCAAAGCAATAGTTTAAGTTGTTAAAAATACAAAATCAAAGTTTAGGGACCTGACCATCCAACTAGTTGGAGGGCTGCTAGTGCATTTTACTCATAATTATATTACATAATTATAATTATATAATATAATTATTATTATACATAATTATTATTATTTAATATAACTATAATTATATTGTAAAGATATAATTATAATTATATAATTATAATAGGTATTATATATTATATTATACTTGTTATATATAATATTATATATATTATAATTATAGATATGATTAATTTACATATAAATTATCTTACGGTTTCACAACCTAATTTAAGCCAAATGCCATTTAGCTTTCTCACGGCTTATACTCTACAGTAGCATTTTCACATCTCACAGCTCAACCAAACACACACGTAAAAAAGACACCCTTGTTAGTAACACCATAAAAAACTGTCGCTAATGCCTCATCAGAGTTGACTGGGTTACGATATGTCACTGATATATGCGAATCACAGAGCATTGATGAATCAATCTGAAAGACGACATACCCCCTCCTTTCCACGAACTCCCTTAATAGAAATGTATCGTCCCTCAATACCCACTAGAGCCCCTGCATTGCAATTATAGAAGAAACTTCTTAATACTCTTTTCGGTTTTAAAATATTGACACTGGTGACTTTTAATATCAATTTTGACCATTCGTCTTATTTAAAAAATTTGTTCAAATGTGTAAAATTTTGTTATTATTTGGTTTATCATTAGTGAAATTTAAATCATGACTACTAATTTTACATATTAAAACAAAAACTTTTGAATAAAATGAATGGTCAAAATTGATGTTAGAAGTCAACGGTGTCAAATATTTTAAAACCAGAGAGAGTATTTATCTTTGTCACTTGTGAAAGCTCCATAAGTTCAGCTGTCTAACACCGCCGAAAGCATCAAGGAACAGCTGAAAGTTGGCTATATACTAAAGCATCTCACAACATCATGCTCAGCCACTATTTTGCTAACCACTGCCAGCTAGAAACTCTACCATTGGGCTTCAAACACAAATTTGCATTAATAGGCCGTATACTCATCAAATCTACGTACTTCCTCTGTTTTTAAATTGATGTGAACATTCTTCTTATTTAAAAAATTTGCTCGTAAAATTAAAATTTTAAGTTGTGATTGAAATAACTCTAATGATAATTCAAATTATATCAAAATATATGAAATTTATCAAAAAAATTTAAATAAGACGAATGGTCAAAGTTGAATTTAAAAATCAATGACGACATCAATTAAAAATCAACGACGACATCAATTAAATAACAGAGAGAGTATGTAACATAATTGTCTCAAACTATTTCCGGACCTACACTAATCACACATACTAAAGAAAAATCTAAAAACTAAAAAAAAAAAGGGACATATCATTCTTTCCGTTGCTGAAGGTAAACAATCTCAAAAAACAATATCCCAATGCTGCAAATTCGAACTTAGGCCCCCCAACAGTTTAAATTCAGATAATAAATGGCAAACACATCAAATCTTCCCTACTTCGTGACTTGATTCCAAAATCAACGAGCTCAAATTCAAAGGTCATGAGACTCATGACAAGAACCTAAGCGGCTAAACCCTAGCTCCCAATTACTAATAGATAAACGTCCCTGAGCCCCGCTTACCTGCACAGAAACGGCGTACGATCCGATGACGCTTCCGGGACCGGCCCCGGCCGGAACTGCTGCAGATTCAAACCAACTTCAGCAGTCAGAGACTACCAGGGGCAACAACGACCGCGGAGACGTTCGTGTCCGGACCACATAAATTCGGAAACATGGCGTACCTGAGAGTCCAGGGAGAACGGTTTGGATCCAGGCCCCTGCGCCGCCGCAGCTGCTTTCGTATCCTGCCAGAGCGTGAGAGGGAGGTGAGGCGGAGGCTGAGGCGGTAATGCTGGCAGCTGGGATTCAGGGGGCGTACCTGCTAGAAACGTCCGGTGAGGTACGGACGCTCCATGTTCCAGCGCGGCGTCGCCGGCGCGTGATCCATCTGGTGGCGTCGGGTGGAGTCGACCGGGGCAGTGGGGAAGAAGCAGCTTTTTTTTTTTTTTTTAATCTCTCCTGGTTACTACAGTTATACTATCTATTCATACACGCACTCACGTTGTAATGCATACCTACACACCTCATATATACTTTTAAACCTACAAACTACTGCACTCAGTATCGAAGATCACGTCTTTGAAAAGATCATCAAGTCTTCTGATCTGGTATGCGACAAGAATATTGCTCTCTTGTTGTACCTCCACGCATTAGAGAGGTGTATCTAAAATTAATAGAGAGAAAACCCGATGAGACACCAGTGCTGATCCAGAGGATCGAACGCTGATGGGCTAGCCGCTTAATGATTTCTTAGGGCAACCATAACAAAAAACTGATCTTTATACAATTAATGCTTCTCTATCGACTGCTTTATATATTGTTCATGTAATCCATATAGCATTAACTGCAAAAGTCATCTCTATGGTATTGCCTGCCTATATAAAATAAAAAATTATTTCTCTGCCTTCTCTCCACTCTCTCGCCGAGTTAGTTATCCTTCGCGCCACCGGCGGCCATCGCCGGCCATCTCTGGTAACTAGGTATGAGCGCCTGCTTCATCAGCCTTCCCGAGGTGTGCAACCCTCATGAGATGGATCTCTTCTGCTTTCACTCTGACACCTGCAAGCTAGCTTGGACTGCGTGTACATGTAAAGAAACAAACTAATGAATCGAGGAGCTTGCTGTGAGCTAAATCCGGCCTCGATTCGTACCGACAATGAGCACAAGCAAAGGAGCCGGAGCTTGCTGCGAATCGATGTGGATGGAGGAAAATCGAATGGAAAAGAAGGAGATCGGAAGATCGATGGTGCCACCAGACTCCTAGGATCCAGACTCCTGCTCCCTTACGTCAGCCACCGCACCATGTATGCTCGACTAATCGGCCACATCAGTGCTTGGCTTTGTTCACATTCTCGTCGTCTGCCGTGCTCCAGCTTCTCGTCCCCGTCCACGTGGAGCAACCATAGCTTCCCGATCACTCTAGATCTAAGCGTCTGGAACTGAGAAAAATCGAAGTCAAACACAGAATTAAAAGTTTGAGAGAGTAGATCAAAGCGTAGATTACCGGATTGTGGCGTTAATCGTCTGATTCTTCGAGGATTGAATTGCGCCACGGCTATCCTTTAACTCCAGATTTGAGCCACTAGAACCGAGAAAAATCGAAGTAAATTACGAAATTAAAAGTGTGAGAGAGTACATCAAGCATAGATTACCGGATTGTGACATTAATTATCTGATTTCTCTAGATTGAAGTGTGGCGGGCGTGAGCTGAAGATTGAGGACAGTTCCCTCACACGCACAGGAATAACCGAAGGTTGTAGAGGGGCTTGATTTTTTGCTTGCTTCGGGAGCTAGTGTTGGGCACCGCATTATGGAACTAGCTAGATACTTTAGCCACCTGCTGCGGGGTCCATCATAAGGACCACTTGGAGCCATATACACTACAGTTGCTCTTACAGCAGCAGCAGGTGCGGCCTCCTCTGGACCGTTCCTCTATGCCACAGGCACCGTTGGATAGAGTCAGAGATTCTATTAAACAATCCAGGGGTCATATTTTCTACAGTGGGGCTAGTTTCGTAGGTATACAACAGGATTTTGTACCCGCCTCCCAAACTGACGCGCGGTCTTGTACACCCGCACAAACCGACGCCGGGTGTTGTACCCGCCACCCAAAACAATCCGCGGATCCTGTACTCGCCGTGTCGAACGAAGTTTCATACGGCGCCGCTCAGTTTCAAAAAAGCCGCGGCTACGAGAACGAGCGTGAGCTCGGTTGGCCAGCGGCTCTGGGTGCGAGCGCGGCCGCCCGAGTTGGATCCTCTGGATGGACTCCGGTTTCTCACCAGAGACGTTATTCCCTTTCTAATAAATTTCATGTAGAATACCTCTTACGCGTAGAGTTACAATTGAAAGGTGACGTCTTTGTCGCACATTAGACTCTGAAGTTTGATGATCTTTAAAAAGATAGAGTTAGTTGTTGGTATAAAAGATAGAGTTAGTTGTTGGTATAGTTGTAGTCTAGAATTATACACAAAGTGTGTAGATATGCATTCGAATGTGAGTGCGTATAATAACAGATATTACAGTTGTATTAAGTGAGAGAGGTTTAAAAAAAACACCGCGGCTATCAAATGTATTTAATTTTTTTCCCAGTTCAGTCATGCTAACACTACAGTATTTCGTGCATAATCTTCTTCGAGTATGTGCCACAGCGAGGGAGACCAGCCAACAATGCAGATTCCTAAATTTTGTTGAGTATAGCTTTTACTAATAAGCTTTATATATTTACTTTAATTTATTAATAAAGTATTTATATTTTTAGATTCACTATAAATTTTTTTTTATAATTTGTAATTCATATACTCTCTTTGTTTTTAAATTATTTTCGTCGTTGGCTTCTACAATTAACTTTGATCATTTGTCTTATTTAAAAAAAATTAATTCAAATGTGTCAACTAATAAGATGTGAATCGAGTAACTTTAGTGATAATGTAAATTCTAATAAAATATATGATATTCATCAAACTTTTTTACTAAAGCGAATAGTTAAAGTTGATGTTAGTTGTCAACGGTGATAACAATTTAAAAACAAAAAAAGTAAAAATAAATTAATTAAATTTATAAAAATTATTTGTTTAAATTATAGTCAACAAAAAAATAAACTTCCTATTGGGACAAAGAGAGTATGTGTTGCACCTCATCCATCACAAATTACTGGTCATTCTATACTCGTTTAATTTTTTTAAATTATAAATTGTTCACACATCATAAAACATCTTTCTCTCTTCTCAATATTTTATCTTTATCTATTTCCTATTCGTTTTTTATACATCTCACTTTTATCATTCTTTTTTCTTTTTATGCCTACACCAAAAACAACTTATAAAATGAAATAAAATGAAACGAAGAGAGTATACTCCCTCCGGGTAAAAAGGTAAACCATTTTAGATAATGACACAATCTCAAAACACAACTCTAACTCTTATTTCTGTAAAAATATTTATCAAATTGTAACGTATATATACTTTTATCAGAGAATTCTATAAGACATGTAATATATAATGATTTTCACATTCTAATCTTAATAACTTAAAATTATTTGTAACTTACATTTCTTATTTGTAACTTACATTCCCAGTGTTTGACAAGATAATATTCGAAATGACTTCCTTTTTAAACCGGATGGAGTATATATATAGGATGCCTTTGCCTATTATAGTATTTGGTACTTTATATTTAATGATACTTAATGATTACCAATTGTTCTGAGCATCCCAAACATTGGCTGTGTTATTAACTCATTCCTCCTTTTCTTAGATACGTCTATCAAGAGTGCCTTTTTTTATAGCATCACCCGAAATATAAAATGTGCAAATGTGTGGCGTGGCATCCAAGGTTGAGTTCATTGTCCAGGCAGTGTGACCGCTACCAAAATAAAACATGTCAGCAAAATTGCACATGAGGAGGGGTGTAGGGGTACCAACACGTAAGCAAAAACTAATCTGAAACAAAATAAAACTACACCTCCTTTGCCCCTAATATTGACACCCTAGTAAACATCAGCAAGGGCGCCGGACCCAAACCAGTCAGAGCTAATCATCCAATCCAACAAAACTGAACAATGGGAGGCGCCCACGATACCAGCTGCTCGCAAGCAACTTATACAGCTAGTGCTTTCGCGTAGCATCCTCATAATTCTGCATGCAAGACACCATGCACCCAGTCACACACCCATGTAAACTAAACACGGCCGAAAAACCCCAAAAGCATCAGACGTTATCCCTGTTACATTGCATCCCGCAGCCTTGTTGCCTCAGCCACAAGGCTTTTCTTCCTGCAGTGTTGCATTGTGTGACCAGGGAGTTTACACGAACTGCAAGTTCGTGGTTTCTTGGTCTTTATCGGCGTGCATGCATCCGGCAACGAAGTTACAGCGTGCCCGTTAATTATCTTCGCTTTCTTCCCTTTTTTAGAACCACTCAGCTCACAACCTGGTCTGTCCCTTCTTGATGATGGGAAGCCTCTCTTACGTTGGCGTGGTGGCGCTTTTAGGTTGGCTAGAGTTGGCCAAGCGGTTGTAGAACTTGCTTCATCCTCACTAATGTGCGTGGCAGATATAGAACCACATGCACCCACTGTCTCAGATGTTTCAGCCTGATTCAACGCGCCACTGGCAACACCAAGCATAGATGTGCTTGCCGATTACTGAAGTGTCAAGCCATCTTTAGTGCCGTCTATCGCAGCTAGCCTGTGTTTTGCTTCCGCAACTATCTTCACAAATTCTTCATACCTCCTGGTGTTGCAATCCCCCATCTGTACAAGCTCGAGTGCTGTAATTAGTGCCGAACAATGACGGAAAGTCTGGGACCTCATTGCAGGGCTGTCCTTCTGCAAGTATGTGAGCTGAGCAGGCAGCACATCTCGTGCGTTCCGTGTCCAACGCTTAAGGATGTGAGCAGATGGTATTTCAGAAACGTCGAGGTGCATCATTACCTGACATTAGATTTTTTAACAAAAATAATCAGACAAGTATTGAAGTACAGGCGAGCACATATGGCAAAACCAATCAGATGACCAGGGGGCTCACTTTCAGTATGTGGCAACATAGCAGCCCCATGTGCTCCGTCATCCCGCAGTCACACTTGTAGGCCTTGCCATTATCGTGAATTATTACTTCGAAGTGGACACGTGCCCAAGCAGATCGGTGTGCCTCGTGTACATGCACAGCCAAGTACCGGATTCCTACCTCCAAACACTCCACTCGGTAGTATCCAGCTTCATACATTTGTTTATGAATGACGTCCATCATCTTTGGGGTGTAGATCTTCACTGCATGCAGGGTTCACACAACCGCGGTAAACCGCTCGGTTTTCACGGTTTTTGACCTTACTGCTACGGTTCGGTTTCACCCGACGACCGGTTTTCGTTTTAAAAATTTAAAAAAATTGAAAATTTGAAAAATTTCGAAATACCGAAAACTGGTAAAACCGCTCGACTTACCGTTAAAACCGGTGGGTTTCAAATTTTGAAATCTAAAACCATGAAAACTAAAGAAACCGGTCGGCTAACCGGTGAAACCGAACGGTTTACTGTAGCAATTCGTTCAAATTTTGAATATTCAATTTGAAACGGTTTTCGACCGGTTTTTACGGTTTTCACGGTTTTTGTCAAACCAGTCCCGACCGGTTTTAACGGTTCAAACGAAATCATAAACCCTGATTGCGTGCCACTCAATGCAACTGTTGAACTAGGGTGCTCTTTTCAACTACACATTGCACAAAATAAAAAAAATATACAATTACACATGGTGCTAGGCAGTCAATGCTTTATCATGTAGATATTAAAAAAAATCAAGTTGGTGTGTGCACAAGCTTTCTTACCACTTTGGACTTGCATTCCTCAAAATCCTCATCCTCGTCACGACGCGCCAACAACTGCATATACTTTGTCACAAATAGGTGCATTGGGGACCCAGGAGGGACCTCATTCTTCAACATGTGGTTCGCACTTTCGCTGCGTTGTGTGCTTAAGCCTTCGCCCACATGCACCTTTCTTCATAGATCCTCTTGACAAAAGGATTATCCAATAGGCCACACTCCGCCAATACTGCATTCCAACCCCTCTCAAACTCTTTGATGGTCATCATGGATTTTATCAACTTGTGGAATTTCTCTATGAAACCATCATTCTTGCTGTAGTAGCGTCCAAGATGCTCCTTTGCAAGGCGCAGCACATGCCATTTGCACCAGTCCCCAACCACTCCGTGCTGATAGCAACCCTCATCGCCTGAGCTTGATCTGCAGGTCAGCCAAACCAAACAAAACATCTTACCATCACACGAAAGATACGCATGAAGATGAAAAACAAAAGGTATCAGGGGTTTGATGCAGCACCTGTTAATATTGTCTGCGGCCTGGTCGCTCTCATCATGCTGACAAATTCACAGAAAATCCATCTGAAGCTACAAATTGACTCTGATCGCATCAACACCCCCGCAAAAAGCACTGTTTGGAAGTGATTGTTGACTCCAACAAACATACCAAATGGCATGCCATACAGGTTGGTCTTGTAGGTTGTATCAAAGCTAATTTCATCTCCAAAATGAGCATACTGCATCCTGCTACGCCCATTCGTCCACATAAGAGTTCTGATGGTACCGTCATCATCAAAATCTACTTTATACACAAAATCTGGATCTGTATCACGCAGCCTCATAAAAACCTCAACGTTCTTCTTGACATCATCAGTAGCAGCCTCCCTTGATAATGCTCTGCACACATTCTTCAGCTTCCTTTTCGTGAATGGTACATTGCCATCAGACCCAAATAAGCTATTCATAACAGCATACGCCTTTGAAAGGTTTACATTGTTGCTACGCAGGTGCCTAATAATATCAGTTGTGCACATGTCCAAATGCTTGTGAAACGACTAATGCCTCTTTTCACCTACACTATGACAATTTGTGATTATGGTTGTCAATAAAAAAACAGATATACCATCCATGATCTTCTGTGCGCTGGAGAACCATCCTTGATTTGCAACCACATCGGACGGAGTCTTTTGTGTTCGGGCTTGGGTGGCCCTGCACAATCAGCAAACTCAGCAACTTGTGTCTGACTATGTTCAAGATGGGTATTATCTTTCCAAGAATCAGAAATCAGTAGATAGGTGGCACATACACACTAGCTCCTTCATAACCACATACTGGTGCCTGTTCGTTGCGCTGCTGTTGCATCTTATCCCAAAACCCCTCTCCCAGGAATATAGGTTGTAGTAGTTGAAACCTTCATCATATGAATCAAATATCATACCCTCCGCCGGCGTAATCACGCATCCGCTCAGGTTGCTCTTGTAATCTAGCAATGCCAACTCAAGTGGTGTAGCACGCCCCAGGACTAGCTTCCTTGCGGACGGTCCGTCAACGACTCCCATTCTGCGATAAACACTACAAATAGTTATGAACCTTATACAAAGTATGGTGCACGCTGCACGGTACAAATTAATCCTATTCACTAGGAAAAAGATACAAACTAATCCTAGTGGCTTTGCCACAAGACCTTAATACAAAAGTTGGAAGATATTCCCACCTATGATGGCTGAATCTAAAAAAACAATGGAATGATTATGCAAAACATACTGGCAAACAACTTTAGATGAGCAAAAGGGTTTATGAAGAATCAAATGCTAGAGCTCGCCATCACATATCAGAAAGAACTTTACAGTATTAAGCAGGGGGCTCACCGTCGGCGGCTGTCATTTCCTGTGCTATTTTCACCGCGGCAGCTACAGTGATGGCTACAGCTTTTGGCACCGACACACCTGTTGAATCTCCAAGTTCCTCAACGGAGGGACACTGCATCACACCCCGCACGCTTGTATGAACCTCAATCATCTGCGACCCAACGGAACTAACTGAAGCCGCTTCACTCCGGGCATGCCCTCCTTCGTTGAATGGACCATCTGGAATAGAGGCTGGGGGCGATAGGTGGTACAGATCAGTGGACGACGACGCCTGTGGCCGCGGCTGGCCTAAACCCCTGGGATTCATGAAAGCTGGCGACTGCATCTGCACCAGTGGTGGTGTAGCACTCAACCATCCAGATCCAGAGATACCGCGAGCGGCCGAATCGTCCATAGACACCGTCTCACGGATGCCGCCCGTGGCCGTCGGCAGGCGAGGCCCTGCCGCTGCTCGGTAAGCCGCCGCCGGAGCACTGCTCCACCAACCTTTCCTCGCCATCACTCACTCAGGCAGCAGCGCGTGGAGGGCGTAAATGCGAAAGCGAGCAGTCCCAGACGCGTACCAGGCAGAAAAGTCACTGCCGCTCTCATGTCCCACAGCACAGCTACTGTGGTAAGGTATTCCATTGAACAACTAAAATCCGGCGCACGCGGTGCACTGGCTCACGGTATCCTACCCCCTGCACACCCTACGATGCTCATTTTTAAAAACTCAGGCCCCCTTCTCCTTCCTCATCCCAACGCATGCATCCAACGGTCCCCCACGCGTCGCAGCTGTTGCTGGTGTAAAAATTTTCGCTTCGGTGGGCTAGCTGCCAACCGCAGCACTTGCCACACGAGCAACCTTGGCCTTGGGATGGGAGTCAGGACACCGGAAGAGTTGCTGAATGCTTCTAGGCTCCCACGCGGGATCAAGAATATAGATGTCCAAATGGGTTTCCTGGCACGCCCGCCTCAAACTCGAAAAACTCCGATAGATTCAGTTCTGTACTGATTCGGTGTATGTCAGCCCACAGGTTTGAGATCAGACTTATGACAGGGTCCGTTAATATTTAGCCGTGTTGTGCCGGTCCTTTAACGTGACTCAGCCTATTACGTCTCGACATTGTTGCTCTGCCGCAACCCAGACACTTCATCCTACCTTTGAACTACTTCCTCTCCGTTGTCACCGCCTTGTTGTCGAACAGGAGCCGCCACTGCCTCCTCCTCCACCTTGCCACTGAACCTACGACGGCTCAAGCGACGGCGCGCGCGTGGTCGGCTTCAACACGAGCTTCATCGGCATGGGCGGTATCGGCAAGGACATGGACGGTGTACCTTGGTCTCAGGCGTGGGTGGTGCGGGCGTAACTGGCGGTGGCGCTACGCTGGTGAGGGAGGCAGTGGCGCGGCGTGCACGAGGCAATTGGACACGAGCATTTTATATTCGACCTACCCCTGAGAGGCCGTGGTGGGCCGACTGTTGGCATGCCGATGACGCGGTTAAACGGGATCTGCTTTCCAGAATTGTTAGTGAGCCGTGCCGGTAGTGGGCTTCATGGGCTGTGGTCTAATTGAGTCGTCCCTGTGCCGCCCATCAGGCTGCCCTCTTGGCCAAGCATGACTCGTTGCCTGTGCCGAGCTGACTTAGGCACGAAATTCATTGAGCCGTGCCGTGCTTGAGTTGGGCCAAAGACTATCTATAACGAAGATACAGTAGCTATTGAGCATCGCTTGCGTCAAACTGTATCTGGCCTTTCTTTAGAAGTCTGTATCTGGGTCAATTGTGACATTGGACAAAATTAGACATTGGGCTGAGAAGTAGGTCAGCCCACTTGAGTCAAAAAAGTAACCCTAGTTGCCAACACCAACCCTCACCCTGGTATTTATATAGTGTTGCGTCTCTTTGATGCGTCTTCTCTAGTTTCGCCGCCGCAGACCAAATCCTTGACCTCTCCCTTCTCCTCCCTCCCCTCTCCACCCGCCTCCCACCACCACCCCCTCCTCATCCTCATCGTCGTCATCCTAGGTGTTGGTTCTCTGGATCTAATATTAGAGCTCTAAAGCTTGATCTATTTTGTTACAATATTGTTACTTGTTTATCAGTTATTTTTCTAATAAAACACTGCCTCTCCTAATGCTTTCTACATTCCACTGCGGATATTGCTCGAAGGACAAGATAAATTTAGAGCCGACTACAACAAATTCCTAATCGACTATGAAGGAGGAAGCTTATGTCCTTTCTAAGTAGTTTCCTAACCATTACATGTTTTTAGATTTAAAATTGTAGAGTATCGCTGGGCCATATCACGAGCATTACAATGTTGTTTGCATGTTCACATTTCTTTATAGGCAACATATATTTTTTACGTGTGTTTACAAATGCCTTTCATGAAGTTTATGATGTATCTCATTTATCTATTTCATTAGAGTTTTGCAGAAAGACCTTAGAATTCTAATAATGAAGGGTGAGAAAACCAGAGAAAGGTGGAACAATGGAGATTTCAACTTAGATACACCAGACAAAGGTGATCAATGACGTCTGCAATGGAGGTATAAAAGGAAATAAAATCTAACACCAAAAAACTGTTGTGATTGGCAATATAACCTCTCAACTTAGATTTTTAAGTTAAACCAATATAGATCATGGCTAAAATTTATGCTATGTATACTTATGTTAATTAGTGTAACTTTTTTATACTGGTGTAAACAGATCTAAAGAAAAGAGGTTACATTGTCTGATGCTAAACAACTAATTAGAATATTGATAAGCTACATGAGTTTTTTTTTGTCATTGCTCCTAGTTCGTCAAGCAAAATTTATCATGCATTTTCATGTTATTCAAACCTTTCCCCATCAGGTTTATCTAAAATTGGTCTATTGGTTTGTCTGACCATATGCTCATCAAATTTTCTTGTTTAATTGTGTATTATTTCTTAAAACTACATAGCAAAAGGAAATAAAATATAAGTAATGTGAAATATAAGTTTTGCTAATAGATAATGTTTTTGTATCGTAATGTAACTTTTACCACATTGCAAAATGAGTGATGGAATTTTTAAAGGTCAATGATTATGGTATTGAGTGAGGTGTCTGATATGTGCGAGACTAATGGCTTATTTGGAACGCAGGATTTTCACGAGAATTGTACAGAAATTCCACAGAAACCAATTCAATTTCACAAGAAAAATGTAGAAATACAAAAATTATTACTTCGATACAAAGGAGTCTAAATGGAAGCCTTCAAACAAGTAATGCCTATCAATTCTCCTTTTTTTACCACTCTGTGCTTCGATCTCCTTTGTTACTGCAAAGAGCACCTTATATAGTTCACTCATGTAAATTCCAATTGTTGCAAAGAGTCTCTCACGAATGTTAAATAATGCCTGCCATTTGACCATTCATGCTGCAAATTTCAACGATAATTGGAAGTTTGGCTTGGGAAACCTGGTCCTGGTGTGAACGCAATCTACCGCCTATATTTTGAAACCTGGGCGGTCTGCTGGAGTCCTGGGCCTCCTGGCTGCTGGGTCTTGCGAGCGGCCGCCTCCTGGAACGGCATTTTTGGCAAGTTGGTGGAGATGGCCTCAACAGCTCAGCATCCGCTCACGCGCCACGCGCCACGCGCAACCCGTTGCCTAGCACGATTCGAACCACGGTGAGGGGCGTGAATTTGGAACGAGCATCCGCCTCCTCGCTGCCGCCGCCGGCCCCCACTCCCCGGCTATAAACCCATTCCCCTGGACCTCCCATCGCCACCAACCTCCCTCGCCGAAATGCTAAGCCCATCTCCTCTCCCGTCGGCTCCAGCTCCGGCTTCAGCTATGACGCGGGAAGAATTGCACGATGAAGCCGAGCTGCGGTTACGCGCCATCAACCAGCGCCTCGGCGCGCTCCCCCAGGACAAGGACGGGCTGCTTGAGTTACTCGAGGTGAACGCCGCAGTCATCAAACCTCTCTACCTTCACCCTGTCCGTCGTCTCTGTTCCTTTTTTTGTACGGAAATCGTCTCAGCTTCTATAGTTTTCGTTGTTTAGGTTGTAGGTTTCATGTAGGTTCACACAGATATCCAGGTTGAATTTCTTTGGTTGCTGGGGATCGATTACGATCGAAGAAGTCATATATATGGATTATGAGGGCACCGAAACCTGGACTAGAAATCATACGGATGTATTAGTGTGAGGGGGTTTAGGTTCGGTGTGAAACTGGGATTAATTGTCTGGTGAGTTTAAATGGAACGCCGGGAAGGTTGGCCGGCCAGCGGTGGTGATGGGGGCGCCGCCCACCATGGTGGTGGAAGACTAGGGATGGCGATGTCAAGGCCATCTCACTTGTACTGGTTAGGGATGTCGAACTTTGTGATTAGTGATGGCGGCAGTCGCAGGCAGCAACTCTGGTGGCAATGGAGGCGGGGCGTCACACCGGACATCAACTAAAACCGGGGGTGAGGAAGGAGGTGCGACAAGGGAAGGATTACAAGTGCGTGGATATGAATGTTGCCTTTGACTGATTAGAGTTGGAATTGCTTGTTTCTTTGCACAGGACATGGATACCTGGTTGATTAGGCTAAATCAGAAAAAGACTAGGAGCATGCTCGACACTCTAGGCCCAACTAAGGCCATTCTTATTTCAAGGGATCTACTGGATCACCCTGATCCCGACGTGAAGCTTGTTGTAACATCTTGCTTAACTGAAGTTACCAGGATCACTGCACCTAATGCCCCTTATGGTGATGATGCCATGAAGGTGATGTGTTTGCCCTTTCCTGGATGAAATTCTGGTGTGTATGTACTGACCAAGTGACCATATCTACTTTCCTTGTTTCAGGAAATATTTAAGAGAATGGTGGGAACTTTTGCTGATTTGGGTGACATCAACAGTCCCTCATATGAAAGAAGAGTTTCGATCCTTGATTCTATTGCCAGGGTCAAGTGTTGTATCTTGATGTTGGATCTTCAGTTGGACCATTTGATATTAAACATATTCCATTATATATTCAAAGCTGCCTCGTACGAAACTTATCCCAGATTTACTTTGTAGCTTCCTTTCTGCTTACACGAGTGTCATTTTTAAATTTTTTTTGTCAAATGAGTTAGGATAATAATGTAGTTGTGGCCTCTCTGTAACCCTATCAATGATTTCATTACAGTTGCTATATTTATTGTAATAGGCTGATCCTAGTGTTCTTGCATTTTTTCCTTTTGAATGTGTACTGTTTGCATACATATACGATGTTTATGTTCCCATTGTGCATATCTTGTTTGTCACATCATTCATTTCCTTTCTATTTATTTCAGCGGGAATCATTCCAATAATGTCATCCAGAGTATGGAAGATATATTGAGGGTTGTAATTGAGGAGATTGACGATATCCATGTAGAACTGGCATCTTGTTTGCTTCAAAACCTCACGAAAGAAGCACAAGTAATTCCATCCCTGTTTTTCACATAAAAATACAATTCTTGTCATCATGATTAAATTTTCGAGTTGATCTTTCAGGAAACTCTCCCGGCATCCTTTGAACTTGCGGAGAGGCTAGTTTACATATGCAGAGATAGTTTGAGGCCAGTGTTTGCTCAGTTACTAAGGGGTAATCCATTGGATAAATACAGTTATGTTGTTACACTTCTATGCCGAAATACGCCGCATGCTGTTGCAGATAACAATCTTGATGCATCTGGAACGCACATGGTTAGTGAAATTACTTATATATTGCAACTTCAAATTGAGTAGTAATGGTACCTGTTGATCTAAGTTCATTTTTTGACATGTTCAACATATTTAATGCTGCTCTTGGGTGCTTCTTTTCCTGTTGACTTAAAAGTTCAGGTCCTGTAGGCGTGGTCAGATTTTTGAACTATATTGACCATATCAAATATGAAATTTCAAAGGAACATTTTACATATGCATTACTTCCTTCAGATAGCATGATGTGCTATGATGTCTAATAGTATGTACAGTCACTTTTTTTTGGTTATTATCAATAGCTTGATCCGGTATTGTTTGTGATGTTACGTGGTACACATGTTTTTTTTCAACTTTGTGCTAACTTATTCTAGATTACAAACATGCAGGCAGGTGAAGGTAAGATTTCTGAGAGGTCTATTCCTGAAGAGGCGCCTCAGGTATGCTGCTACAGATGTCCAGTATTTAGAGTTCTAGAATGCGAGCAAAGATAGAACAACTTGTTTCTCAATTCTCAGAAAACTTCAAAGTTGGAGGAAGGTATCAATTGTCCAGAACAAGATGATACTCGTCTAGGCATTAGTCCCACAATTGCCATTAGAAATGGTGGTGCTCTAGGTGGCAATGCCAAATCTTCAGATGGTTCAGCTACTTCTGAACCAAAGCCTGAACTATTATCTGGTGATGAACGGATTAAAATTGATCAATTGATATTTGGTGACAAAGAAGTGTCCGAACCAGTCACTTGTGAAACTGATTCAAAGAGAAATGAGAAGCTTGATTCTTCAACTGGATTTGAGGCAACTGAACATTCTAAGGTTGTTAAAGACAATGGAAGTCATGTAGCAGCTGAGGTGTTACCCCCAGAGACAGATCATGGTGATAATAAGCAACTAACAGAGATTAGCAAAAAAGCTGTTGATACTACGCCTGCTGTGACTAAAAAGCGAGGTCGACCTTCTGCCGTGAAGTCGCAGGGAAAGAAGCCTGCTATAATGCAACAAGCATCAGACCTGAAGTCTGGAAAAGTTTATCCTATCAATGATTCTAGAAGGCGAATTACAAGACAACAGAGTAAAGAAGATACCAAGTCTTCATTAACTGAGACTGCTTGTTCGAGAAAGTGCAATGCACGTATGCCAACATTAACCGAGGCTGCTTTTTTGGGAAGGGACATTTTGAAGCTGGCAAAAGAAAGAATTGTACCTGATAAAGATGCTGACGAGGACACTAGTTTGAAGGTAATGCTTATTACCAGTAGACTGTGGAAGTGGTTTCTTTGCACTTTCGTCATGCCTGCGAATCATTGGCTGAAGGTTTGGCTGTAGTGGCACCTGTTTATAGTTTCACACGTGGGTGCTCTTACTACTCTAAAGTTGTTGGTAGTAAAACCTGGTTTATATTGTTTTGTGTGCTCTCACTACTCTTAGAGTAAGCCCTTATTCTTAGAACTTCTCTATCTCTAGACCTTTTAACTTATGCGATGGTTTTTCTAGTTGATTATGGCATTATACAGTGGAAATTCGTGATCTCAGTTGCACATGAGATTTTGTTGTAGTCCGTATAAATTAGAGTTTCATGCATATTATGATAACCTAATGTAATTGTCCACAATACCTTTTTTTTACAATTTTCTATTACAGGAAATGGTGTCAGCAACAAAGATGGAAAAGATGGAAGATCAACAAGAGGATGATGGGGTTTCAAAAATGAAAGATCAGCAGGAAGCTGAAGAGGTATGCATACTTCATACACGGCCTTAGTATTCGGCCTGATTTTGTTTAGTTTGTAAGGACATTTTCCATGCTTTTGGCAGGCCCCTCCCTCAAAGAATAACAAAATGTTGGATGGAAACCTTGTTGGTTCAAGAATTAAAGTTTGGTGGCCTGAAGACAAAATGTAAGTTTTGATGATTAAGCTGGAGTTTATGAGATAAAATAAAGTGTCCTATATTTAAATTTTTTTTAAACATAAATAGGATAGCTTAACAAATGACCTTTAATCTATGCACAACTCTAGCACCAGGAAATTCTGGAGCTACATATGAGGAGCTACATGAACTCCACGGATTTTCTGGAGGTGGGGTTGTTCCAAATAGGCCCTAAGTATTTGTTTCTTTTATAATTTTATAAGGATGTTTGTAACATGGTTATCTTGTAGCCCTTTTTCCACCAATGCTTCAATGAATTATTGTTTGTAGTAATATTCTAAACTTTTGTTTCTTCAATAGTAAATGCTTTGATTATTATTAGCTTGATATATATTGCTGAGGACCACTTCTGGATACACTAGGCATTACTAGTTCTCTATTCTTATCTGCATTGTGTTTGCTTATTTGATTTTTACCTTCTTTTCATTTTTGTTGAATAAGATCTTTAGCCAGATATTCCTCTGGTTGGAGCTCTGTACACCTATAGTTACTTACCTTTACACATCTCTTATTTATATTATGGATCAAATATGCTATTTAATTCATATGTTGTCATATTGTTAGTTGGATTCACATTCATTTCTTGATTTTTAGGTTCTATAATGGTGTTATTGAGTCATATGATGCCTCTTCAGAAAAGCATAAGGTGCCCATTCTTAGTTTTGCCTGCAGTTTTGCATGCTTTGTTTATTCCTTTGAATTTTGTTCTCTCTTATAAATGGTCGATTTATCTTTGGAATTTTTTTTGTTGGGACCCAGGTTGCCTATGATGATGGTGATGTTGAGATGTTACTTCTTAAGAATGAAAGATGGGAATTCACTCATGAGGTGTGCTCATGAAATTTTGTGCAGCCTTTGCTTCCTTTTTTTTTTTTTTCTTCCCTCTCCTGATTCATCTGTTATCCTGAAGGACCAAGACGGGGATCCTAATGCAGCATCTGATATGTAAGTGATCAGCAAACATCTATTCAAATGCAGTATCCCCTAGGCCCCAGCTCATATTAAAAGCTGACTTGTACACAAGTTGCTCAGAGTAGCTTGCCCTAACTGGGTTACATATCCCCAAACTAAAAAAAACGAAGCATCCATAGCATGCTTGAGCTTGATTTTCTTAACCAACAACACTTACCTAGTATGGTTAAACTTTAGCTGAATCCTTTTATATGCTTCTCTCCATGTTTTGTCTCCATTTTTAACCTGTCTTGCATGCCTCTTCATGACAACTGAAATAGAGTTGTTTTCTGATTTGTCTTGTCTTTGTTTCAATGTTTCCACATATACTTCAAGTGGATTAAATTTTGCTTCTCTTGTTCCTATTTATTCCCGCACTGTTTTATGTTAATGCAACCTGTTAATCCACGCCTGTTCATTTTTTTTAGTTGTTATGTGAAAATTGCCATTTATTCAATGATGATTTCTACTTATTCGACCAGGCCACATGATAGAAGTGGTGAAGGGAGGTCAAGTCTGCACATGGAGAGAGTGAAGACAGGAACATCGCGAAGGTAAGTGTTTGATACCGATGTGCCATCATATATATCATTCACCCTGTAACTTATCTGAAACTGCTGAATTATGTTGTGCATAGTAGCAGTAATGGTCGGAATCCTCCCAAGAAGAGAGGGCGTCCAAAAGGTGCGCGCTCCAAAAATAATACGTCAAACACTGACAGCCCTGCGGGTTCAGACAAACTGAAGGGAAAAGGTGCAGAGGAAGATACTCAAGAGACACCTAAGTGTAGCAGAAGAATCGCTCAATCCATTGGAGAGGCTAAAGATGATGGTACACTTTGAGTACCGCACGCTACAAAAAAATTTGTGCTCTGAATCTTAAACTTTCGCAACTAAATGTACAAAGAATTCATGGATGAAGATGAGGTCACAAACAAATTTTGCAATCAAATGTACTATGATTTTATACCTCAAATGTTCAAAATTACTTGATCTGGGAAGCAAACATGTGGATTTCTTGTGATAAAAAAAGATAAATTTTATACGCTCTGGTAAAGATTCTGCGGTCAAACGCATGCAACAAGATTTTTACACATGCTGCGTAAAGATTTTACAGTACTTATTTAAGATCAACCATGGTTGGTTTTTGTGCTGCACAATCAGGTGAGAAAGTCCACAGGTGTTCTGCGGAATCAGAGCGTATAAAATCCTGCTAGCTTTTCTTTATTTAATGACTCCATAATTTGGTAGCTAAATCATCGCTGGAAGGAAAACAAGCTAGTCTCGTGCATGTCTTATCCGGTGAGTTGGTCTGGTTCGTGGTCTGGTCTGGTCCAAATAACACTTGCCCTCAGAAAAATAGTTTCTATGATCAGACAAGTTAATTTTTCTGCTCAATTTAAAGATTCTACGATCCAAAATGGAATCCAAATTTGCCCCCACGTGCTATCAGAACACTCCATCTTGGCCTTCTATATTATAATGCACTTAAACTAATTCTTGATCATACGTGTTTTAGACTAACTAATATTATACTAGCATCTACGATCAAATGAGTTATTTTTTGTGCTCAAAGAGACTTAGTTCTATATGCACACAAGTTAGCTTCCACACGAGTAAAAATATAATTTCTGCGATAGAAAAATTTAATTTTTATGTTTACAGAGACTAGTTCATAAATCTAAAAGTTTTGTGTCCTGTTAGATCAATCCACTAAAAAACCCTATAGTCTCTTTAAAAATCATTTGCGATCAAACAATTTAGTCTGGTACACTTTGAGTACCACACGCTACCAAAAAAAAAAAAAAAATTCTGAATCTTAAACTTTTGTGTGTAAGGGCGTCTTTGGTAGGAGTTATGATTATTTAAAAACTTGCTCATACTTTAGATTATCCATGGAATCACTTATCTAACTTACCTATATAACCTATTTTTTATATCAAGAGTGTTTGATAAAATTACTTATCTAATATAGATTATAGGTGGTGGGACTGAAGAAATAGTAAAAAGCTACTATTTGTAGCTTATGAGTGCTAGTACAAAATGTAAAAGTCATTATAGATAATTGATAGAGATTATAACATAAGCTATGATAATCATCAGTAAAATCAGATTTATAATCTCCACCAAAGAGGGTCTAAATGTACTAAGGATTCGTGGATGATGATGAGGTGGCAAGCAAATTTTGCGATCAAATCTACTAAGACTTTACACCTCAAATGTTCAAAATTACTTGATCTGGGAATCAAACGTGTGGATTTCTTAATCCGAAGAGATGAATTTTATACGCTGAGGTAAAGATTCTGCGATGAAATGCAACAAGATTTTAACCTGAAATCGTCAGTCCTGTTCACGTCGTTTGAGAACCTTTCCCAGGCCAAGCCATCCATTTTTATAATAATATCCTAATTTTCAGCCGGCTTGACCCCCTTTCATTAATTAATACCTACGTATCTCAATTAGAGGCAATCTGCATACGGCTGGTTCCAAAAAAAATGGCATGCTTCCTGTCTGGTCCAGTTTGGGGAAGGGGGAGTGATATAATAGGAAGTCCTATAATATGTATTATATATATATATATATATATTATATTATACTTGTATATATAATTATACTGTAATTATAATTATAATTATATTAAAATTATATAATTGTAATAGGTTTTGTATATATTATATTATATTTGTTATATATGATCAATTTATATATAAATTATCTTTCAGTTCCACAACCTCATAGCTGCTTTAAGCCAAACGGATTTTAGTTTTCTCACAGCTCATATTCTACAATAGCTTTTTCATAACTTACAGCTCAACCAAACACACTCGAAGAAGACACACTCGTTAGTGACACATAGAAAGAGCTGTCGCTAATGTCTCATCGGAGCTGACTGGGTTATGACATGTCACTGATATATGAGGATCACAGAGTAGTAGAGACGTGTAATATGTGACTGTCGTTGATGAGACACCTCAGAGACTGGTGTTTTACGGATGCTGCTGATATAAGACATCATAGATGGCTCATAGTGGACCGTTGCTGATAATGTCTCATTAGACACGGCTGTGCTACGGCATGTCACTGATATATGCGGCTCATGGGATACTAGTGTGTAATATATGACCGTCACTGATAAGACACATCAAAGACTCCTGCTTTACGACTGTTGCTAATATGTACCTATTAGCGTTGACTGTATTTTCGCCCTCATTGATATAAGACATCAGAGATGGCTGCTAGTTGACCGTTGCTGATATGCACCTATTACTGACAGCTGTGTTTTGACCGTCACTGAAATAAGATATTAGAGACGGCTGCTGGTCGACCGTTGCTGATAGTACCTCATCAGAGATGCATTTTGAAACACCCATCTCTAATGTACTTAACTGAAATTTCATTGAATCGATGGCAGACATCAGTAAGATGTTGCTACCTTCTTGTTGTTTCTAGGGTTGTGGGACATTGCCCCTCCCTCCCCCTCTCGTCGTCAGTCAGCACCCAACCCTAGCCACCTCCCTTCATCAAACTGAACTAGATCAGGGCTGCCGATCAGCACTCATCCAGCTGCTGTCGGAGTGGATCATGCTGCCTCCCCTCATCAGATCAAACTGCTAGATCAAGGCCCCCGGTGTCCTGCAAGGGGTCAGCACCCAACCCCGCCAGGGCAAAATCTTATGTAAGGTTAGCACCTAACTCCATGCACTGTACTCCTCCACTGCTTGTTCTCCCTCTATTTTCCTTTGTGCATGTAGGCCACCACATACTCCTCTGTTGTAGTCAGGAAAAAGCTTGATTCAGCTGACACACTGTAATTATTTTTTTATGTGATCCTCAATGGATATAGCATATGGGTTGTTCCAAAATTCGATTCCAATTTTGCCAACTGAACAATGCTGCTTGTACAATTAACATTCTCATTTTCCCATTATAGATCTTATGGTGTGGGCCTAGCTATGTGATGCTGAGATTGACTAGCAACAGTCTTATGACACCAAGGTAGGTCCAAAAGCTCTTTCTATAGCTAGATCATTTTGCAATCACTCTCTCTTAAGTTTATATCTAATACTTACTTCCTTAGAAATTATTGTGGAGAATAGTTGTGATTTAACTGCTAAATTTGCTTCAAACTATATATGGGTTATTACAAAATTTTGCACTTAATTCTTGAGTTAGTATATGACATGTTGCTTGTTTTGAAACTACAGATGTTGAATCGCTTTGGATGTATCTTGAGAATCGTACTTGTGACGAGTACCTTAAAGGTGTCTTGGGTCTCATTGCTATTGTAGAGAAGGACATGAAGCGCAAGAAGACTGCTATGTTCTGTCCATGCCTCAACTGTCGCGATGATAAGAAGTTCCCACATTACATGTATCTCCATTCACATTTGATCATGCAGGGATTCAGAAAGAGCTATAAAATTTGGATTAAGCATCGTGAAGAGTGTTTTAATCTTGATGAAATGGAGCAAGGAACTGCTGATGATAGTATGAATTATGGGCCTTCTTGTGGCAATGTAGAAGATTTCCATCTCAGAGATAATGACATCTTATCTATCAATGATGAATATGCTGAAGTTGTACTTGATGATATTCACCGGATGGCGCTTGATGCAGAGGGGGATGAAGGGTATAATGATGAAGAGTTTGCAAAGTTTCAAAAGCTAGGGCAAGACTCTAAGAAACTCTTGTGTCTTGGATGTGATAAGAAGTTGACATGATTGTACTTGTTCCTTAAACTTCTGCAATTGAAGGCAAAGCATGGTTGGTCCGATAGGAGTTTTATTGAGTTATTTAGTTTGCTAGGGGATATGCTCCCGAAAGAAAGTGAGTTGCCCATAAACACCAATGACTCCAAGAAGATAATATGCCCTTTGGGATTGAGTGTGCGAAAGATACATGGAAGGAAGATTGTATGATATGTCATGGTGACTATGAAGAGTTGACCCACTGTCCTTTTTGTAGGACCTTGCGATACAAGCCTAGAAGAGATGAGGATGACAATGAGGTAGTTAGTAAAATGAAAGAAGCTAGTTTTTCTTCAAATAGATCTGCCCGTTACGCGGCTTGGGTCAGCTTCTTTGTCTTCTTTGGTCTTATATCATCAATAGTAATCAACTTATTTTCTTCAAGATAGCTTAAAGCATTTTCATATGCTTCTAAAACAGAGCCTTCGGTTCTTAGTAGTGACACTATAAAAAATCTTGTTACTCAAACTGAAGCACAGTTGATAGGGTAGTAATCCAATACTAAGAGTGCAAATGTACCCATATATTGTACTTTTTCTTCACAAAACATGTTGGTTCAGTTTTGATTGGGCGTCCTGGAGAATAGCGCGGTGGTCCACAGGGTTTGCAAAACCGCGGTTTATAGCACGGTTTTCGCGAAAACCACCCAAACCGCTCTGGTCCGGTTTGGGCGGTTTAGCGGTTTTCAAATTCAATTTTTTTTGAATTTTGAAAATTTGGTGGATTTCAAAATAAAAATATGTAAAAAAAACTAGATGAAAAATGCAACTTCATGGTTGTATCAGTTTTTAAAAATATTTTGATTTTGGTGCTGAAAAAATTCAAGGAAAATTGGATGCAAAATATATAAGCAAACCTTATCTTCACTCACGCGTCCATAGCAACTCTATCAGGCTCTCTTTTCCCCGTCCGTGCACTG
>BCLH01000396.1:111735-144547 GCA_001602315.1 Zoysia pacifica
ACGCGCGCGCCGGGCGCTTCGCACGCTGCCCGGTTAGAGCGGCTAGCCGCGCGCCGATGGCGGTTAGCCGGATCCAGCGGCAAACCGCGCGATTTGGGTGGTAAGCCGCCCGATTAGCGCGGAAAGCCGTTCGATCTGGTGGGTTTCCGTGGCAGAGAAGGTGAGACGGTTGTTTTTGTGTTTTTTTTCAAATATTAGTCGATTTGTTAGCAAATTTAGAACATAGTTGGTTATTTTTAGGTATTGTTGGTTGTAAGATGTCAGATCAGGTTGATTCGGTTTGGGAGCACGGGGACAACATGTATCTCCGGTTCTGTTGCAAATGTTACAAGTTCGTGAAGAAAGGAGGTGGTGCCAGACGATTCAAGCAACATTTGGCACATCGTGGAAGCAGCGTAGTTGGGTGTCCTCATATTCCCACGAACGTGCGAGACTATTTTCGCCGGGAGCCTGATAGAACCGCTGAGCGGAGGAAGGATTGAGCTAAATAGACCCTCAAACAGCACCAGGTTGCAAGTCGGGGAAATGTCAATGAGGAGGACGATGAGAAGATGCAGACTGCCATGAGGTTATCTAGAGAGGAGGAGAAATTTCGAAAGCGTCATGGTCAGTTCGAGAGTGCTGATGCTGGTGCTAGTTCGTCGCAAGATGCTTCTGGTTCATCGTAGGAAGGTGATGGGTCTATATTGTTTGGCATGATGAGGAGGTCTGCATCACAGAGGTCAGATAATGAACAGATTCAAACTAGGATTGATATAGGTCCATAGACTACGAAGAGCCCTACCTTGAGTGAAGTACTTCTCAGATATCATTTTTGTAAAAATAAGTATGAAGCCCTTTATAAGAATGATGAGCGAGAGATGCAGAGGTACATGGATATTATAAATTGTAAGATGGTGGACATTTTCAATGATACCTTTGTTAATGCAGGTAATACGTACTTACAAAAAATATTATTGTATTTTTCGTTTATAGTGCAATGATATCTAACTATTGTTATATGTGCAGCTGGATCTTTGAACCCAAGAAGTCACTATTCTTACGGGATAGGTCGAAATATGATGAACGATATTTGAGAGGCATTTATACGCATAGCATCAACCGACTTGTGTGTGCAGGCCTTGCAGGAGGCGGAAATTTTTAGAAGAAAATAAAGTTCATTCGCCACTGAGTTGGCCAACAGGATGGCAGTTGATAAGAATACTTCTTCTGCAGCTTGGTGGAACATGTTTGGAGGTGACACACCTCATCTCCAACAGCTTGCATTACGGATAGTCTCACAGTGTGTATCATCCAGTGGTTGTGAGCGCAACTAGAGTACATTTATATTGATCCAAACGAAGGTGCGTAACAGATTATCTCATGAGAAATTGCATAAGTTGGTGTATGTTAACTATAACCTTTGGATCCGTATGCGTAATACTTTATGGACATATAAGCCACCAGAAGCTGATTCATTTAATCGTCTTATGGAGCTGTCGTTGTATGATTTTTGAAATCCTATTCGAGAATGAATGAAACATGGGAGATCTAATTCTGACCCTGTTCTTGATGAAAAGAGCACCGAGACTGACAGTCATATACCTAGTCGTCTTGTTACAGATAATGACGCTAATAGACAGTTGCTGTGCTTGTCTCGTGTTGCAACAATATCTGAATGGGCGAATCAAAATGTGAGTGATACTCACAAAGACAAGAGAAAGGTTTAAAGTGTAAGACAGAAAAAAGTGGTAAAAAGATGATGTTAAAAAGCAAAAAAAATAGTAAGAATGTAGACAGTGACGACCACAGATTTTAGAAATGCCAGACGAAGCCCACTCTATCAGGAATCAAATGATAACAGCTCTCATACTACATCTAAAGACCCACCAGGCAGTATGGTTTTTGACTCACAGGCACCGGTCACAACTCATCATTTCACATGTAACAATTTTTTCGCATCATACGATCAATTTTAACTTATTTATCTTACACTTCACTTCTTTTGCAGGTGAGAAAAACTGTACCCATGCTACACAGGATGAGGACCATGGTGCTCCACAGTCACCAAAGACATCGATGGGGGAGGCAGCGTTACTACGTCACGTACTATTCCGCGCCAGACAGTGATACATCGTACAACCAAGCTAATGAATACTATAATTATCCGTACGGTGATTCTAGCACAGAACCTCCCACCATATGAGTCTACCAATGGCAAAATCTAGAGTTTTATAACATGTTGTACTTACAATAGGAGACAACTACTGCTTGGACAGAACAATTTTGGAATGAATTTAAAGCGAAGTTGTTAGCTACTAGAGGAATTCAACTCCTCTCAGGTGAAAAGTGCGACAATGCATATTTTGATTAGAATACAATCCGAAAGTAAAATATGTTTCGAAAACTATGTATGGACTTTGGATTTATTGTGGACAAACATGTATGTATGGATTTATTGTGTTCGAAACTTTAAATTTGTTATGAATGAATAACTATCTTTTATTTATCGATGAAATATGTTGTGAATGTTGATATTAAAAGAAATTAAAATAGGTCATGCCCACTTTTCCAGCACTTTTTCATCTAATTTCTTATTTTTCACTAATTTATCGGTTTTCAGATAAATCAAACGGTTTACTATAAAAATCGCGTGTTTTTCAGCAAAAACCGCTCGGTTTTTGCGGTCATCAGTTTTCAGAAAAACCGAGCGGCTTACCGCTGAAACCGCGCGGTTTATCATTTTCGAACCGTCCAAACCATGTTAAAATTTAAAAATTGAAATTTGAACAAAAAACTGAACGGTTTTAACGGTTTTCTCGGTTTTCGTACACGGTTCGAACTGTAAGTTAAACCTTGGTGGTCCATTGTAACTTTGGTCGGAACCTATTGTTTGAGTGAAATAAGAGCGAGAAAGAGAAAAGTATGCTAAGAATATGACTGTAATACATGTAGCGCTTGGGTAGACATATTTTAGTTAATACTCCCTTCGGTTTTAAATTATTGACACCTTTGACTTATAACATCAACTTTAATCGTTCGTCTTATTCAAAAAATTCATCAACTTTGACTATTTGTCTTATTAAAAAAATTATTTCATTGTGTAAATTATTAGTTGTGATTTAAATTTCACTAATGATAAATCAAATAATAACAAAATTTTACACATATGAACAAATTTTTTGAATAAAAAAATAATAAAATTGAAGTTAAAAATCAACAATATCAATAATTTAAAATCGGAGAGAGCAGAAGGAAGGAGTATTGAGGAGGGATTGGTAAGAACAAGCACCTTCGGCAATTGATCTGAATCGACTTGTTGTGTGGACAACGGTGAGAGCTTGTTTGGGAAAACATAGTTTCCCTAGGGTTTCCATTTCCAGCCCAATCCATAGTGTTAATCAGGCCTGTGTCACACCCCAACCCCAAACCCAATTGGCCTTTTGGATGCCCAGCCGGCCGCAATATCCCTGGGCGTCCTGACCCCTTCCCCCATCTATCCACGGGGTTAAAAAAATCTCCTCCGCAGGCGATTCTTTCTTTCCCCGTCTCTCTATCACGCCCGACTCTCCATCACGCCGCCGCTGCAGCTTCAAGCTAGTGGGTCGCAGTCGCCGCCGCCGCCGCCGCCTGACGTGCTCCCCAAGGCAACACCCCTTCATCTGCAGCTCCGAGATGCTGCCCGCCATCGTCCGCTGTCCCTCCCCCCCCCCCCCCCCCCCCCCCCCCCCCCCCCCCCCCCCCCCCCCCCCCCCCCCCCCCCCCCCAAGTTGCACCGCCTGGCATCCTGGTCTGAGGATGCTCACCGTGCCTGCACCTGGTCGGGGGCCTCCTCTGATCCGCGCAAGGGACGAATCATGCACTGTGCTCGATCTCCCTGCTGCATCGCTCTCCAAGCACCTCGCGCGGTCCACGCTGCTCCGCCTCGACCTCACTGGTGGGTTGCCAGAGTATCTCTCTCTCTCTCTCTCTCTCTCTCTCTCTAGCAAAGCAGGAGCAGCAACAGCTGGCCAAGTGATTACTTACTGCAACTCGCGAAGCAGCAGCAAGAATGCCGGTCGCACTCCCTCCCTCCCTCCCTCCCTCCCTCTCTCTTTCTCTCTCCCCAAGGACTGACCTTGTTTTAGTTGTGCCTAACTTGCTGTCTAGTGCTTGATGAGTAATTGAAGTGGGCATATAAGGCCCTGTTTGGTACAGCTAACTTACGTAAAATCTAGCTTATTTGTAGTGGCCAGGTGAAATGGCGGCTCAAATAATCTGTTCGTAAATAAGCTTACCATTTGGCAAACTGCTTCTGGATGTCGGAGAGATCAGAGAAGACAAGAGTAGAGGGGCACAGCTCGGGGCTTTCGACGCTGGAGAGGAGCAGTGCAGGGGCGAAGAGGGCGGACACCGCGCGGTCAGGGCGGAGGGCAAAGGCGCGCGAGTGGTGGGGGTGGATGCCGCGCGGGCGGACGCGGCGCCAGCGCAGGAGATGAAAGGCGGAGGCAGCGCGAGCAGTGGGGCGGAGAGGAGGGGTGGAGGCAGCGCCGGTGCAGGAAAGGCGAGGCAGAGGTGACGCCAGTGCTGGAGGGGAGGAGCAGCGCGTCATGGCGGCTCCGGTGCTGGAGCAGAGGTGCAGCGCGCGCTGGAGGGGAGGAGCGGAGGTGCAGCGCGCACGGGTGGCCGAGGCGTACCCACAGAAGCGGCAAGAAGCAGGTCGACGCCCGCGTCTGCATTTCACTCGTTTCTTGTGGGATTGGATACGCGCTTCTCTGATACAGGGCTACGGAAGCGAGCCGTTTGGGACAAAAGTGCTTAATTTTTTGGAGAAGCTGCCCCATAAGCGGCGCCAAGCAGGCCTTAAAATTGAAATCCATTTGCTTGTCAGCATTATTTTGAATTTATTCTGAATTTTCAGATTTGTTTCTCAATTTTCTTTGGTTTATTCTGATTTTTTCTGGTTTTTTCTGATTTTTCTTTTATTTATTCTGATTTGTTTGAATTTTTATTGAGTGTCCGCGATTTTTTTACACCCGATTTTCCCAAATGCGCACCATAAATTGATTAAAAGGGAGTTTATATCCTACTAGGGGAGGGGATGGCATGTACGATTAAAATTTCTCCATCGGGGCTGGAATGCACATATTTTTTTTTCTACATGTCCTAAAGGAGGTGGTTGGTTTTATCGGTAATGGAAGAAGAAGACAGTTGTTGTGCTGTAGCTGGTGATATAGCAGGTTCGGTGAGGAAGTGGGGAGTGTAGTAATTGTTGGGGATTTGAAGATACATCAAAATAAATATATGTTAGGTAAAAGAAGAAATATATTTATTGGGTCTCTGATCGTGCACATTTGCTCTTTGCTCTGCGTTAGATTGTCAATGGGCTAGCATAAGTGAATTGCTCATTTTTTTTCTTTCAACTTAAGTTTTTTAATCAATTGGTTGGTGTATACAATTTAATATGATATGTACAAGTCATTTATATTTCAACAGTAAATTTCTTTATAGGGACGTTAAGAGGGGTCTTGGACTTTGTTACTCCAGCAAGATGACTCGAAATGGACTGTTAGTTTGTGATTTGAGGCACATGGACACTTTTGGAGATGAGTTTGCTATCTTCTTTGAAGTTACTGTCTCAAGGTTTCAGGGCTTTGCGTACAGCCCAGGCATGCTTAAGAAAGAGATTGAGAGCTAGAAGAGGTTTGCTGAGCGCTCGGAGTTTTCGTTGCTCGTACTTTACATGCTCTAAATGAATCTATTCAATAGCACAAAAATTCAGGTTGAAGGAGGTTAGGCAACTATGTTTGATATATTGATTTTGGAACCTATCCATTTGTAACTTGTTCTACCTCTTCAGCTGGTGGAATATACATTGGCCTTGGGATTGTCTTAAGGGTCATTGATGAGCTGATTGGAGTGGTTAGAAAAAATCAGGTGTAAATGTGCAGCATGAAGTACAGAGTTTTTTGAGAGGTCCACTGCGTCCTCCCTCGTGGCAAGCAGTATTGTAATTAGATAAGCTGACAGCATGTATTAGAGCAGAATCTGTAAGGTACAGCAGAGTAGGACATGCAAGCCCTAGGTCTTTTCTGCTGTGTACAGGTACTGCCCCTAAGAGTTGGACAGTAATATTTACAGAGGAGCATGAAGCATATAAAAAGCATCCCAACAAATGCTTTAAAATGTGTTAGTGCTTTTAAATTAAAGAATATAAAGCATCATTTTACTTCAGCAGTGCTTTAAAATATGTTCGTGCTTTAAAATTTTTTAGAGTTCCTGTAAAATTCACTCTTGGTGCTTTATATCTACAGTAGCAAACCTGGTGCTGTATTTGGATCTTTATCCCATTTGTATTTGGCACGAAGCACTGTTTTCTTCCCGCTGGACTTTCTGCCACTCCTGCACACCCCCGCCTGACTTTGCCGCCATGCCCTGCACCGCTCGCTTCACCGACATGCCCCTGCTCGACGCAGCGGCCTGCTCCCCGCACCTCGCCTGTGTAACGACCTACCCCCATCGCGTCATTAGCATCCCCCAGGACGTGCAGGCCGAGGGTGCCCTCGACGTAGTCTACTCCTCTAGCACCCCTCACTGATGATGGCTGCAACCTCGCTCCTCGATGAACCACCCTGTCCTGCGGCCTCGTCAAGTGCACGACAGAGCCTGGCGCCCATTGGATGGCGGTCTTAAGCACAGCCAAAGCCACAAGGGCGGGAGCCGACCAGATGATCGACACCGACCTCAATCCTTGGTTGTTATATCGGCCTATGTACTTCTTTTCTGTTGTTCATCAGCGAACTGTAGGTTCACGGTAGTCTTTTTGGGAATGGAGGTGAAATCCAAGCGCTACCCATGTGCTCGATGAAATGTGTTAAAGGCAAAGATAGACATGAACTAACACTTTTACAGCTTCTGCTGAAGCACATCATTCTAGATCTTTAAAAACAAGTTACAGGACCTTTAAAACCAGTTTAAAAACCACTTTTAAAGCATCCACGGTGCCTTAGTTAGAAAGTCCGTAGTCCGTCATGGTGATACTATTGGAGTAGGGGTTGATGACATGGAGAAGAGGTGTCTTCAGATGCATATACAGAAAAAGAGGTGAGTGTCACAACCCAAAAATCCTAAGTCAAGAAAATCAAGTTTTTTTATTTTTTTTATTTTGTGAACCTAGCTTTTTTAGCCCCTTTTTGAAAATTTTCAAAATAAAACTAAACTAGGATATTATAGCTAAATGGAAAATTTAAAAATTTGAACTTGTCAAGTGTTTGATTTTTTGGTTCTCTTGTTTTCCGTTTTTTAAAATTTAATTGCTTGATTTGGTGAAGTTTGGATTTTCCTAAACCTTAGCAAATTGGAGAAATTGGGAGAAATTTGAATTCTCCCGCGTGGGCTCAAATCTCTACTGGGCCGGCTTGCCTCTGCTTCTCCCGGCCCAGCCCACGCGCGCCCCTCCCTTGTTTCTCTTTCCCCTCGGCGTGCCCCACTGGGCAGAGCCCGCCCACCACCTGGCCGGCGAGCCGTTTCTGTACACCGTCCGACGGCTCAGGGACCCCGTCGACACCCTCCGTCATTTGCCGTCCGGCCACTGTTTCGCGCCCAAGGCTGCCCGGTGCCGGTTTTGGGAGAAACCGCGCAGACGCGCGACGCCATCGTCTTACGCCGTCGGAACTTGGGCACCGCCGCGGCAACCACCGCTCTCGCCGGCAGGAGTAACTCCTCACAAACTTCGTAAGCCGACCAACGGCTGTCAACACTAATTCACCGCCGCTCGCCGTCACATCGCGCACTTAAGGTCGAACTGGGTTGTCACGTCGCCGGCCGGAATTGGGACGCCGTGGCGCGCACAGGCCGCGCTCGAAGCGCCTCCGGCCACTCGGCACCGCCCGAGCACGCCACGAAGTCGGCCAAGTGCTCACCCTTTGCGCCAGCTGGCCGACACACAGCTAGAGCGCAAGCCCGTCTTAACGTCGCGGCGCGGCACCGGTCAGGGTTCTCCGCCCGAATTGCCGGCTATAAAAGCCAATCCTCACTACAGCCGCACACTCTTCGCGCCCCCGTTCACCTCAGGTCCCTCCCTCTCACTAGTTATGCGCCCAATTTCGGTTTTTCACCTTGTCTTCCCCATCGCTGACCACCGAGCGCCACCGCCAAACTCCGCTTGAGTTCACGGCCATTGGCCCTTTTCCGCCCCTCCTGGAGCACCCCCAGCCTGCTAGGAAGCTCATCGAGCTTAGGAGGTAGCAGCCGAGCGCTCCCCTTGGCCGCTCGACGTGCGCGCCCCCTTCGGCTGCCGCGGGCCACGGTGCCAACCCCGGGGGCACCACCATTGGCCCGAGCGAGGCCTCGAGCACGCTCACCGCACCCTTAAGGTGCTCTCATGCACAAGGAAGAGGCCGCCTCGGCAGCCATGGCTTCTCTCCATGAAGCTCCGCCGCTCGCACGCCTATGGCGCCGCCGCAGCCACTATTCTGGCTCACCGTCGGCCATAGCGCGTGTCGCGCCACCACCTTCCCACCTGCACAAACGTACGCGCAGCCCCTGGCCATACCTCACACGCACAGGGCAGGGCATGCCGGTGCGCCTGGTACGTGCCGGGACGTGCCAGTGCGCACCCAAAACGCGTCCAGAACGCCGGAGCACGCACAGAGCGCGTCTAGAATGCCCAATGCGCGTCCAGGCCAGCACGCGTGCTGAACAGTGTGCGTGGCCTTGATCCCCGACCGGAGGGCCACGTGACATGGCGAGTCACCGTACCCTCACGAACGTGTCTGCGTGTCTACCTTGAACATGGCCACGATACCGTGTCTGCGACCCGGCTACAAACCCGTGTGCACGTATCCACGGACACGTCACGACTTTCACAGGTCCACGTGTCCACTGACACGCCGCGACTTTCACGTATCCATGTACACGTCACGACGTTCTCGTGTTCACATGTCCACGGACATGTCATGACTCTCACGTGTCCACAAATCTCCGAACTTGTCATAGCTCAGTGTTCACAAATCCACAGACATGTCACGGTTCACGTGTCCCTGTGTCCATGGACACGGTCACAGTCCACACATCCACGAACACGGTCACAATCCACGTGTCCACGGACACGGTCACGAACCACATGTCCACGTGACCCTGGACACGGTCACGATCCACGTGTCCACGGACACGGTCACGAACCACATGTCGACGGACACGGCACAGTTCACGTGTCCACGGACACGGTCACGAACCACGTGTCCACGGACACGGTCATAGCTCACGTGTCCACGAATCTCCGAACCTGTCACAGTTCACAGCCCACGTGTCCACAGACACGGTCACAACCCACGTGTCCACGGACACATCACAGATCTCTGTGTGCATGGAGAAATCCCCGATTCTGAACACCCGTGTGGCCAGGGGCTGTGGACACAGGCTGAATCACGTGTCCACGGGATTTTTCCCGAGAGGCCATGGACACATGCCGAACCATGTGTCCGCGCAACTTTCCTCAGCACTGTCACAGCCGCCTTGTCGGTAACTCTACCGCCACATCCTAGCTCCGATCATCACAACCAATATACCGTTGGAATCCTTGTCACGAGCACTACCATTCCAAACCATCCAAACTCCATGTTTTTGTTCGGTTTCTATTTTATTTATAGATTTTATAGCTTTTCATTTCGTAGACTTATAGATTGTTTGTTGTTTGTAGCCGAAGAAGAGCCCGAAGAAGAAGGAAAGCCCGCGGAGCCCGAGTACGTGGAAGAGCTTGGGGACGCCGCTGAAGGCAAGTCCTAACTCCTCCTTGAATCACATTAAGCCCATGTTTTACTGCTGCACCTATAGAGCCTAATGCTTGCTTATTTTGTAAACCGTGTTAAAACGTTGTGTAGTATTATACCTACTTGACTCTAAGTATTTATATTAGTGTCAGTTACTTGCTGTAGTTAATATATTTTACCACCTTGTTAGCCGTTGACGACGCGCCTTTGTTAACCATAGGTCTCTCGTCCTTAAATACTTTTAAAGAACGGAGAGTTGGCTTGTTTAGTAGAATACTTAGGACTTCAATTACGATGTCTCGCACCACTACACCGTACACCATTTATTTACAAAATGTGTTAAACTGTGTTTTGGTGGTGTGTGTAAATAAAATGAGATGGGGCTAGTGCAACTGGTGCTGGGTGAAGATGGGAGATTCTAGTCGTGGGGTGGGGCTCATAAGAGATGATGGTGATAGGTGTGTAGGCTTCGGTTTCGTCCACCTGCCGTGGACGAGTCCGCCACCTATGCCATATAAGGACCGGTTCGTTAGTCCTCGGCTTAGGAATTTCGTGCAACCACAGAACCTGTATATATTAGGCAGAACTTAACCCCGCTATGTAAGGATTCCACATTGAGCCATTAGAAGGTCGCTAGGACACAAAGGGACAGGAGAAGGGCGTGAGATAACTCGCTGCCTGGCTCTGGACTATGTAATTGCCCGCGTCCTGGGACCGTAAGCCCACGGATATAGCCTCTGGTTTGGTAATACTCGGCGTACTAGGAAATAGGAAAAGATGTGACTATGGTAAATCTTCACGATTCGGCTTCGGGAATGTACTGTCGCGTCATCAGGAGGGTGATACCTCGACGGATATCCTCTGTGTACATCTTGGGTAGAATCTATGGAAACTTATGTAGTCGTGGGGTAAGCATTATGCAACTCCGTTGATCAAAAGTAGCATAACCTGTGGGTACAGTGCACAATCTCTGCAGAGTGTAAAATTCTTCTAGATAGGCCGTTGTCACGGTATTGACATGCTATTTGTTTAGGTACCCTATGATTAATTTTCTATATTTATCTTTGACGAATGAGTGGGTGTAGATGCTCGTGTTTTGGATAGTGTTGGCTGTGTGTCAGGGGCCTGCACGGATGCATGCTAGTGCCCGACTAAAACTTGGGAACTGATGGAAGGGGTGAAAGCTTTCCTCAGGTCCCCCTACTAAAAGATAATAAAAATCATTTTTCATCTTGTTTAAAGATTTTTCCTTCAGGAAGCTCCTGCATAAAAACTTACTTTCCGCAAAACTTAAACCTCAAACCTCTTCTTGCTTCGCCTTGCGCAAACCTCAACCTCCATATCGTTAGGGTTTGCTGAGTACGTTTGTACTCACCCCATCCTGTTGTTTGTTCAGAGGATGAAGACGATGAGAAAGATGTCGACTATGAAGATTAGAAGTCTCGCCCTTCGCTCGATGTTGCCTGTGGTGTGATAGTAGTTATCGAGTAGGTGTGATGCTTGAATAAGTGTCGCTGCGCCGACTTGATAAATGTAACATAAGCTATGTTTGTTAGACTGTTCTAAAGTCTTGTAGTACGTTGAACCCGTATATGTAATAATATCACTTGTTCTTGATGTGTGTACCAACTACAGATTTAGGGATTGGTACAGAAAGCACAAGGACTCTCCTTTATGAAAGGGGTTCCTACAGTGAGTAGGGTCGATGATATGGAGAAAAGGTTCTTCAGTTGCATATATAGCAAAAGAACTAAGGGAAACAATGGTAGCAGCGGCTGTTTCATATGGTGAACAAGCACCCTCGGATGTATATACAGCAAAATAACTGAGTTGGAGTTGTAGCCAAACCGTGCCGCATCTAGCGATGTATTTACAACAAAAGCTGCTGGACCTTCCAATATGTCGAACTAGAAAAGAAGTAACATTATCAGATGGCTGGAAAAGCATGATATTAACAGTAGTTGTTATGTAAGTCTAGGGCAAATATAAGATGTACCTAATGTTGTTTACTTTTCTTAGTCCCTATGACATTCTTCAATGTCTCAGAAAGAGGTCTGTCAGAGTCACTGGGACAAGTAAATGCACTTGATTAGAATAAGAGGTATAAAATGTACGGATAAGTTATGTGCATCTAGTAAATGGCATTATACAGTTTACAAAAAGCATTATTTAGTAATGCAGAGGTGAAGATACTTCATTATCTGAAACAATGTATCTGGAGGTACTTTCTACCCCTCCAAAGTCTCCTAATCACGCAGGATAAATTAAGATTAATCACACATCATTATCAATAACCACACTTACTTATCCTAGAATATAATAAATTTATCCCCATGATGCTCCCAAATATACTAAACTAATCATCACAGGGCAGCGCAAAGTTGTGCCAACACATGGGTATTGTGCTAATCACTCCCATGTCTATCGAGTTTTGAGGCACACCTGAATACGGGGCAATCAAGTCCACGCTGGGGAAAAGAAGATTCTCCACCGTGCATGGGAAGCCTCAAAGTTATACATAATCTCCACTGCCAGACACCTCGATGCTGTCCAAAGTCCAAGCCCCGATGACTCCATGGCGAAGCAACTAAATAAGCGGTCACGGTGCTCCCTTCGCAGCTATAAAAGGAGAAGGCCGAGACTTGAAGATGGCATCGGCAATACAAAGATCACCAGAGAGCACGAAGAAACCGCATCCACCACCCACCAGTGAAGTACTAGTGAGTACCACCACCTGTAAAATAACCAATTGTGAAACCATCTGTACAAAGCTTGCAGAGTAACACCCCCCCGTCTTTGTAAATTTGTTTGAGGTTCCGAAAGGGAAAACCATATGTAAGTATGTTTGTTTAACAGAGTGAGTTTTCTTTAAGCTGTCTACTGGTCTTGATGTGCAGGTTGAGTCATTTATGCTAGGGACCCTTAGGAGAAACCTCTGGCAGTAGTTTTCATTTAAACCTTCTATCTGGCATCTGAGAGAAACTTGTATCGCAGAGAAGTGTTCCCTTTGGGTGAAACTTGTAACACTTCGTGTTTCTGAATAAGAAGTCCTTTTGTTCAAATTCAAAATCACAGAAACCGAGCTAAAAAAGGATTTAAATCAAGTCCAGCTAGTTTGCATTTAAGTTGAACGTAACGACGGAGATTTTTCTTACCTTTCGATAAGTCCTGTTCTTCCGTGACCTTATCAATCCCGAGAGATTCGCAAGCACGACATCACAAGCGATCAATCAAAAAACCATAACAGAAGTAATAAACAAGAAACAAGAATAGAAAATAGTAAGTCAAAGTAAATTTATTAGAATAAAATCCTCCAAAGGAGTCTATCGGCACGCAGACCGGAAACATCTCAGAGCAGATAGATCACTATCGAGAATCTAACAAGTGCAGCAATGAAAGCATCATCATGGCAGCAGTAGCGAACCTCCTCCACACAGGCTAGCTTGAATGCAGGAGCGGACTTCACGGTTCATCGGAGACGTAGTCGAAGTCAAAACTGAGAGTATCCTCTAAAAACAACAAATTAGAAAGCCGTGAGTACGAATACTCAGCAAACCGCATACTACCTATCAACAATGAATGCATGCAAATGGTTTTAAGGATAAAGGCATGGCTCAAGTGCTAAATGCAAGTTTAAAACATTTTATTATATTTTAAAGATGCAAGAAAGCTTTATTTTAAAATTGTCAAATTTTATTATCTTGCCCGCAGGGATCTTCGTAATCTCGGATGGGGGTTCATTTTAAATGCCGGTGTAATCTCTACACTCGGCCACAGCTCAAAGGCCAGAGTAAAAAACATTTTGAAACAGAAGAGGAGGAAATAAAACAAAACTACTCAACGAAGAGCACAACTCAGGGGGTGTCCTTCGAAAAGGACATGGCAATGCGCATCAACTATAACTCTGTAGAGATTATGCATCTGGACCCACGAGAAGTGTCATCAGAAACTACCGACGTAGTCCCGACGAACACATAAGACCCGTCCACAAGCTTTAACTAGCGCTATCCGTCCTCTAGGATAGGAATCCCAAAGGCCTATGTAATCGGGTCCTGAAGCTGTGAAGAGCCTACCACTGATCGGAGCTCTACACCACACTAACACAACACCGCCAACCCACAGGTAAACAACCAGTCTCGGCAAGCTTTAAGATCAAGCCACTGTCCATACAGGGTAACATAGTGTACATGGTTGTTAACTGAGCGTATAAAGCTCGAAGGACTCGGTCCTTAATTGCCGGGGCAAGCACTCTCTCCAACCTCAACGTCAACAACCAACAAGTCTCACGGCTCGGATCTTCCTGTTGTACCCGCAACAGGTACGCCCACAAGGACTTCTCAAAAGTTCCTCGGCTCCTCATACTCCATCCTACCTCCGCTAAATAGTTATGTATAGTTATTTGCAAAACTCACGCATTTGAATCACAGTTCAAAAGCATTTAACACAAATTCTATTTTTGTAATGATAGGTATGAGATAAAAATAAATGCGACTAAGCATGGCTAAGCTTAAAAATAAAATAATAATTCTAAAGCAATCCTAGGGCTCCTATTCGTAGAACAGTAAATAGGCACGGCTTAAGAATGTTGCAAGCACATTTTAAAATAGTTAGCATGCAAATTAGGGTTGCAAACAAAATATGCAGTTTAAAATACTGAGTATAAAAGTGATCAAAGAACACGGCTTGCCAGGCAACTCGGGATCCAAGTCGGAATCTGCGTCGTCGAACTGAGCGGGCTCGCGGAACTCCTCCTCTGGAACACCAGCTAAACACAGCATGAACAGGGTCAAACACTATGTACGCGACAATTAAAACCGGTAATTAAATCTAAATTGAAGCTACTAGGCTAAACGTGCGCAAAACAATTCCCGAAAAAATCTACATGATATTCGCAAATAGACAAATTAACGGAACAATTTTAGCAAACAACTGAGATCGAACGGAGTTCCCTAAAAATCTTTGAAAATTAACCGAATGAAAAGAATTCCACCGGACAGAAAAACCTTTGGGTTGCTCTTGCTCTAGACCTGCTCTCGGGACAAGTACGCTCTGGCTAGCTTTTTGACAGTAGCCACAAATCAAGCAGAGCTCTTCTATAACGATCCCAGGAACCACACACAGTACAACTCCTGCCAAAACTCTTAGCACAAAGCAGGCCACGCGACCACGCACGGCTACACAGCAAAGTCCTACACGCACTGTCTACCGCAGTTAATCACAGAGAGTAACAGAGATAGAGAGAGAGAGAGCTCCTGGTCCTCAAAACCGAGCGGACGTAGCAACTGGCGCTGGACGATGCGGGCCGACGATGAGGCTGCGCGGCTGGATCGAGGCTGGCGAAACAGCGACAGGGCTTCCGTACTGACTGCGCGGAGAACGGAGCTGTGTCGATGACAGGGCGCTTGGTGCTGACGGGGATCGAGGCAGCTCCGAGCGGCGCGGGAAACGGCGACTGGAATGGAGGAGATGACGGCGACAGGCGCGTGGCCGATGCGGGAGCGGGCGTGAGTCGTGGAACGCCGGACGACAGCGACGCGTGGACGGCGGAAAAAACAGATCGGCGATGCCGGCGCAAGACGAAACCGGTGCGGTTCCACTAAGATATTTCTAGAAGATGGAAGAGGAATGGGGAGGTGAGAAAGAAGATAAAAATGAGAGGGGTATTTATATTAGATAGGGAAAAGAATGGGTAGGTGGAAGAGGATAAAATTATGAAAATAATCAAAAAAATTATTTAGGGATCTGAAAATTAATTAGAAAATTTCGGAAAATAATTTTAGCCCCAATGGAAAATTACGCGGACTAAATTATTTCGGCATCGAAAAAATTTAGAATGGAGGATTTTGAATTAGACAGAACAAAATTCGGGACAGATGATATTTGCAAGAATGAAAAATTGGAGATAACTCGCCGCTTTATTAATTTGAAAATTTCGAGATGTTACAGACTCTTCTTTTATAGGATCTCGTCCTCGAGATCAACAAGCAGACTCAAACAGATAAGGAAACTTCTTCCTCAGATCATCTTCTTTCTCTCAGGTAGTGTCTCGCTCGGTGTGGTTGCTCCACTGGACTTTGAGAAACTTGATCTTGGAACTCCTCGTATCCTAGAATGCTTCATCAAAGATCTTCACAGGGTACTCCAAATATTTGAGCGTGTCATAAATATCCAAAGCATCAAGGACAACTTGCTCCTTCGACACTCGAAGACACTTCTTCAAGTGAGAGACGTGAAACACCAGATGCACACCCACCTGCTCGAATAGCAAGTCCAACTTGTAAGCAAGCTCACCGATCTTCCTCAGAATCTAAAAAGAAGCTACAAACCTCAGAGCCAACTTCCATCGAATATGGAAGCGACACATGCCACGAAGAGGTGACACTTTGAGATACACCCAATCATCAACCTCAAATGAAAGGGGCCTCCTCTTATTTTCCGCATAACTCTTTTGACAGCTCTGGGCAACCCGTAGATGCTCTCTAATCTTCTCAACCTTCTCTTCTACAGCTTTGATGGAATCAGGACCAAAGAAAGACCTCTTACCAACCTCTGATCATATGAGCGGGGTACGAAATCTCCTACCATACAACGCCTCAAAAGGTGACATCTCCAAGCTGGCCTGAAAACTATTGTTGTAAGAGAACTCTGCAAAAGAAATACTGTCCTCCCAACTCTGCCCAAAGGTGATCACACAAGCCCTCAACATATCTTTCAAAATCTGATTCACATGCTCTGTCTTACCATCTGTTCGAGGATGATAAGCTGAACCGTACACCAGGCGTGTACCCATAGCCTCATGCAAGCTCCTCCAGAATCTCACGGTAAACTGAGGCCTGCGATCAGACAGAATGCTCCTCGGTGCACCATGTAACCTCACGATGTAATCAATGTACAACTTGGCTAACTGATCAATTGAGCACCTCTCATTCATAGGTATGAAGTGAGCAGTCTTCGTCAGTCAATCCACCACCACCAAGATAGCATTATGATGGCGAGACGTCATCGTCAGACCTGTGATGAAATCCATACTGATGTCATCCTATTTTCAAGAAGAGATCGACAACGGCTACAGCAATCTAGCCAGTCTTTGGTGCTCAGCCTTAACACACCGGCAAACATCACGCAAGGCAACATACTCAGCAATGTCTGCCTTCATGCCAACCTACTAGAAACGAGTCCTAAGATCCTCGAACACCTTGGTGCAGCCTGGATAGATAGAAAACCTCGAATCATAAGCCTCTCTCAGAATAGCATCCCGCAGCTTTGACACTCTCGAAACACAGATATGGTCCTCAAACCACAAAGCAACCTGCCGATCCACACGAAAACCCGGTGCTTTGCCTCTCCTCATCTTCTTCAAGATCGACTAAACCTCTCGATCACGCTTCTGAGCTGACTTGATCTCCTCAATCAACAATGGCTGCAACCTGAGTTCATGCAAAAAAACTCTGAGGAACAATCTCAACTCCTAAACTGGTCAGATCTGCAAGAATCTTCGACTGCCCAGACAACAAAGAAGAACAATAAGCCTTACGACTCAAAGCATCGGCTACCACATTGGCTTTACCCAGATGATAGTTGATGTTCAGATCGTAATTCTTAATCAACTCAAACCACCTCCTTTGCCTCATGTTCAGCTCTGACTGAGTGAAGATATACTTAAGACTCTTGTGGTAGGTGAAGATCTCACATCTGTTGCCGATCAGATAGTGCCGCCAAATCTTCAAAGCATAGACAACAGCTGCCAACTCTAGATCATGCGTCGGATAGTTCAACTCATGCTTCTTCAACTGTCTCGAAGTATAGCAAACCACCTTCTTGTTCTGCATCAGCACACAACCCAAACCCTGACGAGAAGCATCACAGAAAACCTGGAAATCTTAGTGAATATCCGGCAAGGTCAAAATATGTGCAGAAGTCAACCTCATCTTCAGCACCTGAATGCTCCTCTGACAAGCATCTGACCAAACAAACGGCTCCTCCAACTGAGTCAACTCGGTCATAAGCTTAGCAATTCTGGAGAAGTTTTTAATGAATCGGCGATAGCAACCTGCCAATTCAAGAAAACTCCTCATCTCAGTGACTGACCTCGGAGACTCCCACTCCACAACAGCCTTGACCTTCTCGGGATCAACGGTAACTCCCTCAGCTGTGATAACATGACCTAGAAAAGCAACTTTCTCTAGCAAAAACTTACACTTGCTGAACTTGACATACAGCTGATGAGACTTCAAGCTCCCAGCACAACTCTGAGATGTTGCTCGTACTCTTCCGCTAACTTGGAGTAGATGAAGATATCATCAATGAAAACCACCACGAACTTATCCAATTCAGCCATGAACACCTTGTTCATCATATTCATGAATTAGGCAGGGGCATTAGTGAGTCCAAAAGAAACGATCAAAAACTTATAAGACCCATACCTCATCACGAACGAAGTCTTCGGAATGTTAGAAGGATGAATCTTTATCTGGTGATACCCCGATCTCAAATCAATCGAGAAAAAAACTTCGCACCCTTCAACTGATCAAACAAATCATCGATCCTCGGCAAAGGGTACTTGTTCTTTATAGTCACCTCATTCAAAGAACGGTAGTCAACGCATATGCGCATTGACCCATCCTTCTTCTTCACAAACAGCATTGGGGTTCCCACGGCAAAGCACTCGGCCGAATGAACCCTTTACTCAAGAGCTCATCGATATACTCTTTAAGCAAAGCAAGCTCATCGAAAGACATCCGGTACGGCCGCTTGGCAATCGGCGCGGTATCAGAAAGCAGATCGATCACGAACTCAACATGTCGATCTGATGGATGTCCTGGTAACTCATTAGAAAACACCTCCGAAAACTCACGAACAACTGGAATCTGCTCCAAAGACAACTCCTGCAAGCTGCAAACTGAAGGTGAAACCCTGGACGCTCTAGGGGCGCACACCACTCGAACACCGTGGTGGTTAACCAAAGACACAACCCTCTTAGCACAAGTGATGACTCCCTGGTGCCTCGTCAGCAAACTGAACACCACCTCCCCTAGATCCCTGCTGCTGGCACCTCGGACACTGAAATGCCTTGTGACCCTCCTGACCACACTCGAAGCAGCGAACCGGGGGCTGACTCGCTATGGGATGGAAAGAGGACTGCACCACCTCCCCTAGATCCCTGCTGCTGGCACCTCGGACACTAAAATGCCTTGTGACCCTCCTGACCACACTCGAAGCAGCAAACCGAGGGCTGACCCGCTATCGGACGAAAAGAGGACTGCTGCTGCTGCTAAAAGGCACCTCCCTGACTCTGCGAACTCTGCCGCTGGACTGAAGCTGGAGCAGGAGCAGTGGAACGGGTGAAGGTGGGCTGTCTCGATCCCTGTTGGAACGAACCACTGAAGCGCTGACACTGCGAAGCCTCTCGGCTGGTTCCCTAACCAAGTGCTCTCCTCTTAGCATCCTTGGACCGATCGAGCTTCTGAAGTGATACCTCCAAAGCTAGGCATCTGTCAATAAGCTCACGAAGGCTCCTCTGAACACCACCATCCAGGTACGGGAGCATCTCAAGCGACTGAGCGGAGTGAAACGATGCGCGTACTCAGTGACAGACATACCTACCTAACGAAGGTTACGAAACTCCTCCGCCTTCGCCTCTATGACTCCCTCAGAGATATGGAAACCATGGAAAGCAGTGACGAAGTCGTCCCGAGTGAACTGCTCTGGGTCGTCAATAGTGGCGTAGAGTGTCCCACCAAACACTAGCTGCACCTGTCTACTGGTGAGCTGCTAGACTAACTGCCTCTTGGTCGTCGCACTAAATAAAGTCAAGCTTCTTTTCAATATCCCTTAGCCAATCGTCAGCATCCAGAGGATCAACTGCACGGTCGAAAGTGAGTGGGCGCATGCTCAGGAACATAGCCGTGCGAGAACTGGCTGGCTGGTGTTACTGTGCTGCGTCAGGAGCAGGAGCACGACCACGGGGCTGTTGCTGTGACTGCTCGACAATCCGCTCAAGCAGAAGCGTCTGTCGGGCCATCACCTCCGCTAAGTTCAGAGCAGCTAGAAGCTCCTCACCAGGCACGGCAACACCAGCAGGCTCAACTCCAGGGTGCATGGCAACTTCTCTGCCACGATCATGGCCACGTCCTCGACCAACGTCAGGCGCGTCAGTCGCAGGTGGCATTGGTACACGGCCTCCAGCACCGCGACCATGACCTCTAAGGGCAGCACCACGATCACGCCCAGCGGGTGGCGGCCCCTCAGGGTCCTCTAGAGCGGCCTTCTCAAAACGAGCTTGAAGACGTCCGAACCTCCTCGAAGCCATCTGTTGAAAAAAAATATTTTTGATTAGAAAGATACCATCAGTGAAAATAGGAATTACTGAAAAAAGATAGAAGATCAGTAAATCAGGACAAGAAAAACTAAACAAGCACAACCCCAAGCAAACAAGACTTCCATCAAGCAAACGACAAGATTTAAGTAAAACAACTTCACGATGAAGGTTTCATAGCAAATTTGAAAATCTAGAAATATTTCTTAGTTACGTCCAGTTTTATGGTTTCGCTCCTATGGTCAAGTATGGCTTTGATACCACCTGTAACGACCGAGACATTCCTTACCTTTCGATAAGTCCCGATCTTTCGTGACCTTACCAATCCCAAGATGTTGGCAAGCACGACATCATAAGCGATCAATCAAGAAACCATAACAGAAGTAATAAACAAGAAACAAGAATAGAAAATAGTAAGTCAAAGTAAATTTATTAGAATAAAATCTTTCAAAGGGATCCATCGGCACGCAGGCCGAAAATATCTCAGAGCAGATAGATCACTATCGAGAATCCAACAAGTGCAGCAATGAAAGCATCATCATGACAGCGGTAGCGAACCTCCTCCACACAGGCTAGCTTGAGTGCAGGAGCGGACTTCACGGTTCGTCGGAGACGTAGTCGAAGTCGAAACTAAGAGTATCATCTGAAAACAACAAATTAAAAAGCCGTGAGTAAGAATACTCAGCAAATCGCGCACTACCTATCAGCAACGAATGCATGAAAATGGTTTCAAGGATAAAGGCATGGCTCAAGTGCTAAAAGCAAGTTTAAAATATTTTATTATATTTTAAAGATACAAGAAAGCTTTATTTTAAAACTATCAAATTTTATTATCTTGCCCCCGCAAGGATCTCCATTATCCCAGACGAGGGTTCATTTTAAATACCGGTGTAATCTTCACACTCGGCCACAGCTCAAAGGCTGGAGTCAAAAACATATTGAAATAGAAGAGGAGGAAGGAAAATAAAACTACTCAACGAGGAGCACAACTTAGGGCGGTATCCTTTCAAAAGGACATGGCAATACGTATCAACTATAACTCTACAGAGGTTATGCACCTGGACCCACGAGAAGTGTCATCGAGAACTACCGTCGTAGTCCCGACGAACACACAAACCCGTCCACAAGTTTTAACTGGCGCTATCCATCCTCCAGGATAGGGATCCCAAATGCCTACGTAATTGGGTCCTAGAGCTGTGAAAAGCCTACCACTGATCAGGTGGGGTATCTCGATCTCATGTGGGGAGTCAGAGCTCTACACCACACTAACACAACACCGCCAACCCACGGGTAAACAACCAGTCTCGACAAGCTTCATGATCAAACCACTGCCTATATAGGGTAACATGGTATGCATGGTTATTAACTGAGTGTACAAAGCTCAAAGTACTCGGTCCTTAATTGCCGGGGCAGGCACTCTCCCCAACCTCAACGCCAATAACCAACAAGTCTCACGGAAATATCCCAGCCCGGATCTTTCTATTGTACCCGCAACAGGTACACCCACAGGGACTTCTCAAAAGTCCCCTGCTCCTCAAACTCTATTCTGCCTCCGCTAAATAGTTATATATAGTCATTTGCAAAACTCACGCATTTGAATCACAGTTCAAAAGCATTTAACACAAATTCCATTTTTGTAGTGATAGGTGTGAGATAAAAATAAATGCGACTAAGCATGGCTAAGCTTAAAAATAAAATAATTATTCTAAAGCAATCCTAGGGCTCATATTCGTAGAACAGTAAATAGGCACGGCTTAAAAATATTGCTAGCACATTTTAAAATAGTTGGCATGCAAATTAGGGTTGCAAACAAAACATGCAGTTTAAAATACTAGGTACAAAAGTGATAAAGAAACGCGGCTTGTCTGATAACTCGAGATCGAAGTCGAGATCCGAATCGTCGATCTGAGCGGGCTCGCGGAACTCCTCCTCTGGAACACTAAGCTAAACACATCACGAACAGAGGTCAAACACTAGATACGCGACAATTAAAACCGGTAATTAAATCTAAATTGAAACTATTAGGCTAAATGTGCGCAAAACGATTCTCGAAAAAATCTACACGATATTCACGACTAAACAAATTAACGGAATAATTTTGGCAAACAACTGAAATCAAACGGAGTTCTTCAAAAATCTTTGAAAATTAACCAAACTAAAAAAATTCCACCGGACAGAAAAAGCTTTGAGTTGCTCTTGCTCTAGACCTGCTCTCGAGAGCAGTATGCTCTGTCAAGCTTTCTGACAGTAGCCACAGATCAAACAGAGCTCTTTTCTAACGATCCCAAGAACCACACGCAGCACAACTCCTGCCAAAACTCTTAGCACAAAGCAGGCCACAGGACCACGCACGGCTACACAGCAAAGTCCTACACGCACTGTCTACCGCAGTTAATCGCAGAGAGTAACAGAGATAGAGAGAGAGAGAGCTCCTGGTCCTCAAAACCGAGCGGACGTAGCAACTGGCGCTGGACGATGCGGGCCGACGATGAGGCTGCGCGGCTGGATCGAGGCTGGCGAAACAGCGACAGGGCTTCGGTACTGACTGCACGGAGAACGGAGCCTTGGTGCTGCCGGGGATCGAGGCAGCTCCGAGCGGCGTAGGAAACGGCTATTGGAATCGAGAAGATGACAGCGACAGGTGCGCGGTCAGTGCGGGAGCGGGCATGAGTCACGGAATGCCGGACGGCAGCGACGCGTGGACGGCAGAAAAAACAGATCGGCGGCGCCGGCGCGAGACGAAACCAGAGCGGTCCCGCTTTTTGAAAGAAGGAAGAGGAACGGGGAGGTGAGAGAGAGGATAAGAATGAGAGCAAGTGAGTGAGAGAGAATAAAATTGAGAAAATAATTAGAAAAATTATTTAGGGATTTAAAAATTAATTAGAAAATTTTAGAAAATAATTTTAGTCTCAATTGAAAATTACGCGGACTAAATTATTTTGACACCAAAAAATTTAGAATGGATGATTTCAAATTAGACAGAACGAAATTCGGGACAGATGATTTCTGCAAGAACGAAAAATTGGGGATAACTCGTCGCTTTATTAATTTGAAAATTCCGAGATGTTACATTGAATTTAAAAATTTGAGTTCAAAATTTTCAATGAAATGATGTGAAACAAGATTTTAACTTGGAAGTTCATCCAAAAACTTGAATTTTAGAAGTTTTTGGAAAATTTTTATTTAAGGTTGAAAGGTTTCAAATAAATTATGTTTCTCCGAAAAGCTTGCTTGACTTTGAAATTCAATAACTTTTTATTTATTTCTATTTTCAACTTGACTCAAAAATAAAAGTTGTTCCTTTATAAAAGTTTTACCACACTACCAAATTTCAAAATTTTTGGAGCTCGGGAAGGATGCTTTTCGGATTAAAACAGAAAGCAGCGCAGGAATTCAGAAAATTGGGAAAAAAGAGAAAGGAAATGGGACCCGCCTGTCAGCCTCTCACCGCCCCTCTCCTACCTCCAGCCGCCAGCGCACTCCTCCTCTCCGTTGCCGCCAGCGCAGCTTAATCGTGGCAAGCATGCACCACGCCACGGAGAGCAGGTGTTGCCACAAAGCTTTGGACCCTGGCACATGAGCGTGCACGCAGCCACTGCTCTCTCCCAAACTCACTCGCTCTCTCTCTTGACCACTCACCCACACCATGGAGAGCTCTCCCTGAGCCGCCCCAGCTATCCCGCTCGCCCCCCAAGCTGCGCGTCCTCCCTCGCGCGCTCTCCCACAGCTCGGTCCACCTCCTCTTTGGCTGGATTGGACGGATTTTGCGTTTTTCCCCAATTTTGGAGTTCGACCATCGCCGGATGTTCTCCATCGATTCCGGCGAAGTCCGGTGAGCCTCGCTGCAATCCCTTCAGGATTTGACCTTCTCCCTCCGTGGCACCTCTATTGTACCAACTAATCGACCGAGTCCACAAGCTGTAGCACAGGGATTTGAGAAGAACGTCGCCGTCGGCCACCGAAGCCTGTCACCCTCGCCGACGACACCATGCCTCCGGCCGGTTTCCACACCTTCAACTACCGTGCCGACGTTCCCTATTCTGCTGTGGAGCTCTCAGTGCTTACCAAGTTGTTTCTCATCGTCAGCACCGTCTCTGCCACCTCGCCGGAGCACGCTCAAGGCCACCTCTCCGCCGCTAGCCGATTCCGATGAGCACCCTTGTCCGAGGACTCCCTCACGAGGTTCCCAATGTCGCGGGCATAGTTTTGCCCTCTGCTCCGGCGCCTCTCGCCGACGGGCACCTTCTTCCGGCGAGCGTCACGGGCCACCGGCTGCCCTGGCCGCTCGCTGCGTGCGGCCCACGGAACCACGGAACCAGCCTGCTCCAAGGAGGCCCACGGAACCAGCCTGCTCCAAGGAGGCCAGAGCCTTGCAGCCTGCCCCAATGGGCCCATCGTGGCTCGGCCCACCTGGCTGGAATTTTTATTATTTGCGAACTCATTTATTTAAGGGATCATAAATGCTTTCAAATTTGTAAAATTCGTAGAAAATTCATCTTAGCTCAAAAAATTTTGAAATAAATTTTGTTAGGATCCTCTCAACTAGAGGTATATTCTGAAGCTAACTATTTTTCATTTTATGCATAAAATTAATTTACATAATTCAGATCACATAATAAATTATTAATGCATTATAATTATTCCTTGGCATGATAAAATATTAAAAAGTTTACTTTTCTGTTTCTTTAGTCAAACTTTATGTTTTATAAAAATTGTATATTTAATTTCATTAAAAATACTTTTGTAATTGTTTTATTTTGTTTAATATCATTTAATTCATTATAAATCCAATTGATTTCAATAAATCCTAAAATTTTCTCAAAAAATATTCTATGACCTTTCTGATTTTATGAACAACTTAAGTTAAATTTATATTTTCAAAAACCATTTTAAAGAAGATTGATAACCCATTTTACTAGCCACTTTTTAAAAATAAAAAGCTATAATTGCATACAATGTTAATTAAAGTTTAAAACTATTATAATTTATTCCTTTGCATATCATTCATGTATAGGAACGACCCACCCGAAGGAGAGCGTGGAGTCGTTCCTTTGGCAAAGGAAGCTAACTGTGAGCAAGCCTCAGGCAAGTCTCTGTGCATTAACCCTATTTTTAAATCTTTTTATTTTGTCACCATGTATTGTATGGTTAATGTACTGTGCATTAAGTTGTATAAGTTGTTTGAAACCTTAAAATGCATGATAGTGCTACTTATCCTAAGTGTATATTGGTACAGGTAACTCGATGTAGAGCTAGGCTAAGTTTTAGTTCACGGTAGAAGTCGGGTGAATAAAAAGTCACTCGCGAGTTATAGAAGTCGAGTGAAGGGATAGTCACTCACGAGCTATAGAAGTCGAGTGAGTGAATAGTCACTCACGAGCTATAAAAGTCGAGTGAATGAAAAGTCACTCGTGAGTTATAGGTTTGCCACACATTAATTAACCTAAGACCGGGCAGGGACATTGTATAGGAGAGTTTGAGAAGGTTGGGCCTTCACGGTGATAGCCCCGTCTGTGTTGTTAAGGATCGATTCGAGTGTGACTCTGTTGAACAAGTTTGAACGTACCGAGTACATACTGGAATTATGGGCCCAGGAAACGGATGTAGCTCAATATCTATAGTGGTTGGATGTAACCCTACTCTTTTTTAGGCGGTGGGTGGAGGAGAGATTTAGATTTAACCATGGACATGTCCTGCGTGGTGGTCGCATAGAGGACTATGTTCTCGGGAGAAGTAGGCATCGGACCGGCCCTATGGTATTATTGTGAAGAGTAGCCACATACGGCTTCCGAGAAGTGCGTACGTGTCGTGTACTTCGGATTTTTCCAGCTGGTGTAAATCGATTATAATCGCTGCCCCTCACAATAATAAGTACCGCTTGTTTACTGTATCGTGTCGTAGTAAAAACACAAATAATAATAATAATAATAATAATAACAACAACAATAATAATAACAAAAATATGAACTGTTTGCTTAGTTTATAGCAATTACTTGGCAACCATGTTTGATATAGTGTTATAGCGCAAATTAAATTTTATTTCGTAAACTTAATTTGCCGCTAAAACTTGAATATAAAGACTCACTATATTAGCGCTAGTTTTGCAAATGACCATCCTATGTCTGTCAGCCTCATCATATCCTTGGAGTCGACTGTAGTTGGCCACGTTGATGGGTAAGACTTGCTGGGCATTTGAATGCTTAGGGCTTGGCTCTCTGTAGTTTTGTGCAGGTGGTTTCTCTCTTCCTCCTTTGGGCCAACTAGCAGAAGCAACCTCGAGGGTGGCTATGTCTGTTGGAAGCCTTGCTCACCGCGCTGTTATTTTTGTGTTGCTAGAGCATGCATCGTATGGGCTCGATGGCATTTTGTGCATAGTCTATAGGAGACTCTAATTCAGGTTATCGCTTCCGCGCTTTCAAAAATCTTTTTTTTATAAACTTAAGCAATAGTTTGTTGTATATTTTATCGTGCTTGAGTTGTACTGTTAGTCCTCGCTTCGCCGAGTGATATCCGATAAGATTTTGTGGTCGATGGATTGTCTCTTCTATGGGGTGGTCTGTCACATAACTGCTTGGGGAGATGATAAAAAAATTCAGCTCATATAGTTAACGATTATCGACGCTTGAGGAAAATATAACTAGCTCCAAAAAACTAACATACAATAAGTATGGTATGTATCGAGTAAGATTTTACAACCATCTGCAAAACCCGTTCGGCTGCGTCGTACGCCTCGCCAACCTGCAAAAGATCCTGAAATAATAAAAATTTTGTAAACAATAAAAATAAGATCATTAAATAATTAACATTAATTAATAATTAATTATTCACAGTCCTAGAGCCCTGCGTTAAGCGTTGACATTGCGTTATAGAAATATTCTTCTAAGTGCAGGACACATGGACTATGGTTAATTAATTATTAATTAATGTTAATTACTTGATGATTTTATTTTTATTGTTTACAAAATTTTTATTATTTCAATATCTTTTGCAGGTTGGCGAGGCCTACAACGCAGCTGGATAAGTTTTGCAGATAGTTGTAAAATCCTACTCAATACTCACCATACTTATTTATGTTAGTTTTTTGCAGCGTGTTATTTTTTTCTAAAGCATCCATAGTCGTTAACTATACAAGCTGAATTTTTTATTGTCTTCTCAGGCAGTTTCACCCCAAGGGAACACTTTTCTATGGCACAAGGTTCTTTCAGATGCCAGATATAAGGCCAAAATGAGAGCTACCGCCAGAGGTCTCTGCTATAGGGTCCCTAGCATAAATGACTCAACCCACACATCAAGACCAGTAGACAGCTTAAAAAAAAACTTACTCCATTAAACAAACATACTTACATATGATTTTCTCTTTCAAAAACCCCAAACAAATTTACAAAGACGGGGAAGTGCTTACTCTGCAAGCTTTGTACAGATGGTTACACACTTGGTTATTTTACAGGTAGTGGTACTCACTACTATTGCACTGGTGGGTGGTGGATGCGGTTTCTTCATGCTCTCTGGTGATCTTCGGATTGCCGATGCCTTCTCCTTTCATAGCTGCGAAGGGAGCACCGTGACAGCTTATATAGTTACTTCGCCGTGGAGTCCTTGGGACTTGGACTTTGTACAACATTGAGGTGTCCGCTGGTGGAGATTATGGATAACTACGAGGCTTCCCATGCACGGTGGAGAATCTTTTTCCCTGCGTGGGCTTGATTGCCTCGTATTCAGGTAGCGGCTCAAAACTCCATAGATTGGGAGTGATTGGCACAATTACCCATGTCTTGGCACAACTTTGAGCTGCACTGCGATAATTAGTTTAGGATATTTGGGAGCACCATGGGGATTAATTTATTATATTATGGGATAAGTATGTGTGGTTATTGATAATGATATGTGATTAGTCTTAATTTATCCTGCGTGATTAGGAGACTTTGGAGGGGTCTTCCACGCCCCGATAATTGATAGTATAACTATCAATTGGGATATTTTGGTGGAGGGGTCTTAGTATGCTGAAGTCATTTTTTGTCGCCGGGTTTGACTTATGTGGTCCTAACTGAAAGAGGAAGCATAAGGTTGGATTCGTTACCAGGGAGTTGTATATTCAAAGAAAGAAGAAATAAGGTAGGAAGCAATATTAAGGGAAATGGAGAATACATTATCTGTGGAAGCAGCATCCTGAAAGAGGCATTTTCAAGCAGATGTATCTTTAAGTGCGTGTTGTGATTTGTCACTGCAATTGTAAAAACTAGATGATTCCTCGGTGCGTTGCTCCGAGAATTTATGAATGGTTAGAAAATGATATGAAAAATATAATTCAATAGCTATCAATGGCCGCCGGAATGCAGTGAAAGCAAGAGTTGATAACAGGACCTTCAGAAATGAAAGCATCTTCTATCAGTGGAACTTTATGATCATCATAATATGCTAACAGCATCAAATTGTTAGTGCATCTAAAATTTCTCATTTTATTAAACCACCAAGCAGGAAGAAACCATTCACTGGACTTACCAAAAGCAAGTTTATTGATCATAAGGTACATATTGGCAAGCACCAAGTTGCACACTAAAAGGCACCACAACCAAATGGTACGATCAAGGAAAGTTCCAGGTCAGAAAATTTTTATATTTGAGCATAGGCGCGTTGATGTGGAAGTCATAAATTAGTATATAAAACCATCATGATACATTGAAACACTCCTACCTATGGCTGTATAGAATTTACGAGAGGATGCTAGTGAAACTAATGACAAAACAATAATGTGAGAAGTTAGGAATTGTTTATCACCTTGGGAGAACCAAGAAAAGGAAGATATGAACATTGCCAACATACAGTGACGCATCCTGACGCAAAGGAAGAGCTAGTGTCTGATTATTGTGTACGGAATTTATTTTTTCACCTACAACTCAAACATAGCAAAAATAAAAAATAAAAATAAAGCACAGCAGCATAATAAAATACCCAAGGAAGCGACCAATATAAAAAAGGAAAGAATTAGTAGTTGTATGTGATGCCAAAGCTAGCTCCAGACCAGGTTGACGTCTCAGCGGTCTTGAATAAGAGAAAATTAATATGGTTCTGTCCAAGCTGTTGGTGCTTCTCTCATACTCACCTGCGCACAAATACATAGTCAATGAAAAGGGAGAACTAAGGGAGCAGCTAGGAAAATTTTTTCCAGATCGCTGAGCGGGGCATGGAGACAGCAAATTCCAGGACAAATACAAAATGCACCAAAACAGGAATTATGATAACCATAAATAGTAAATACAATATTTACATGGTACATAAACCGTGAAGAGATCGAAGATCAGAAAATATTCATGCTATAACTTCTGAAATTTCACATTTGTCTTGTGTAGCAATTTTTATTCACATAAAGACAGCACAACATCTAGTACATGGCACTAAAATATCAGGAATCAGCTCACAATGCAATATTGGAGTTATCATGGCAGAAGAGCAGAACAAAATCACATGCATCCATATCTCTGAGGGTCTCAGAATGTCTCACCAAAGCATAACAGCAGTCTAACACAAATGACTAAACTTTTAGCCGAAAATCCCCAAAACATTCCTTAAGAGCTCTTGCGCTCCATTCTTTTTCATGTGAGACCTGTATTAAAATATTCAGCACAACACACTGTCACAAAATAGGAAAAAGAATTCACTGACCATTTCATCAGCATCAGAAAGATTAATGGAACCCTGAAAAGGTATAGTCATGCTGTAAGGACTTGAGATGATTAGTATATTAATGAAAAGAAAAATAAGTTGATAAGTGGAGGAATCACCTTGTCTTCAAAGTGAAACATGAGTTAACTTTATTTCTCAAAGTTCTATCCATATCCATCCAACTACAATATTGTACAAATGTTAACTCTAATGTATGCAGATAGAATAAAGCAATATGTCTGCTCAGACACTGCACATACGACATGATGACAGTTTATGATCTCACACACTACATTAATTACGACAGTTCAAATTCTTCAAACAAACATGACATGACAATAGCTGAAAGTCTAATACATATACACATCAAACAAATTGAAATATGCATAGTTCACTCCACATAGTTAACCTTATCCATCACAGCAGCAAGATCTATTTCGAAGTCCAATTTGCTGGTTGTTGGGGTCCCATTCCTCCGGCCAGTAAGGAGAGCGGCTTAGATCCTTATCATTTTATCAATCACAGCAGTAAGATCCTTATCCATCACAGCAGCAAGATCGATTTCTACGTCCAAGCAGAGCGGCTTGGATCTGTCATATATATTGATCAAACCATCAGAGGATACAAAAATAAGATATTAGATTGGCATCAATTAACAAATTTCACATCTAAGAAGCAATAATCCTCTGAGTAAAAAGATTACCATCAAATTAAAGTATCCTCTTCTCCTTTTGGATCCTGCGGGGAAGATTAGTTCTCCAGAGTCTCCAGAGACCCTTCAATCCCTGCATCTTGCAGCACCAAATAGTAATCAACTATCCGATTGTGCTATAACCCAAAACTTCACGAATTAGGAAAATAAATAAATCCCCTTTCTTCACAACCCAAAGATAATGAGAGTTGACCTGTAGAATCCGGCTTATCGTGCTGCTATAACCCAAAACTCCACGAATTAGGAAGATAAATAAACCCCCTTTCTTCACAACCCAAAGATGATGAGAGTTGACCTGTAGAATCTGGCTTACCGCGCACTGGCTGGCCGGCGAAATGAAAACGACGAGGACCACAGAACCACCAGTTGCACAAAAAAGGAGAGCTGTGGAAGTGTGGAAGTGTGGATCACAGAACCACCAGTTGCCGTTGAAGAAGTTCCGCCAGTGAAGAGAACTTTGGTCTTCCCATAGACATTAGTTTTTTTGGTCCTTATACAACCTAGCGCCTCTGATCAAGGTCAGCCTCCACCTCCAGATGATGCTGACATCGATAGATCTAGAAAGGAAGAATACAGTCATATGCATTTCAGTCGCCATCTTCTTTTCCACCGCCTGGTTCCAGTGATGGCGATGGTGACGAAGCCGGTGCAAACGGCTCAGGGAGACAACCAGTCCGAGATAGGATGGGTCCCAGTGAGCCAAGTGATAACCACGGGGTGGAGAAGATAGAAACAGCTGCTGCTTCAGCTCCCATTGCTGGAAAACAGCAGACACAAAGGTGTGTCAGTCAAATGTGCACATCTGAGAGCCTTGATGGTAAATATATCCTCTTGAAGATATCCAGCCTACGGCCTACCAAAGGGCAGATAGTGGCTGAAGATGCAGACCCATCGGTTCTCTCCCTGATGCTGATGAAGTTTGGAAATTTTATCCTGGAAGATGCAGCCGCTTTGAGTCGGGACACTTGGGCCAGTGTGATGTTGCAGGAGCCTGAGAAGGGATACTCTATGTTTGGTCCAGGAACTAAGGGCCCATAGCATCGTTCCACTTTCTAGTTCTATGTCAACCAATGGTGAGCTGGCAAGGGCCTCTCAGAACTTGGCGTGCATCAGGCCTGGTTCACTCAAGGAGCAAGGCCTTGAGGGAGTACCGGACTTGGGCTCTCTCCCAGATGACCTGACTTATCCAGTCCCTGTCCTCCTCCTACGTTCCTTCATCATCACTGGCCACATTCTTGGAGTTCCGCGAGCTCCACACCAGTGGAGAAGCTAGAAGAAAATCAGTAGGGATGCAAAGCTACTTTATTTAGCTGTCTATGGATGCTTAATATTGAAATTAGGGGTGCTTATATGGTGAAAACAAGCCAATTACCAGCCAAGAACCGGTACAGGACAAATCACATATTAGAGCAGAACAGATAATAATCTGTAAATGTGATCACACATGCGTTGAGAGCAGAAACCTTGGACATAAGTAGGTAGGTTCGATACCATAAAAATTCTAGTCTATATATTGAGATTAATTTGTTAGCTGATCAACTGGATTTTGTCTGTTCACAATGAGTTTTTGGGTACTATATCCCATGTCTCGTCTACGTCACTAGATAATGTTAATAACAGCTCCAACATAAATTGCTACAAACATATATAGAGGGATGAATGCAAACAAATGTATACACTTTCATTTTGTTTTGGTAGACAAAAATTACACCGACAACCAAGTTGGTTGACATTCGTACTTTTCGACCACGCTGCCTATGATTGAAGAACGCCAATAAAGGTTGCACAAATTCGTGAATCTCCAATTTTCAAGGTAGTTAACAGGTACTACCTCCGTCCCTAAATATAAGCATTTTTGGATTTAGTCAAAGTCAAACTTTTTTAACTTTGACCATTAATAATATAAAATTAATAATATTTTATCATATATAAATTATGTTATTAGATTCTTCATTAAACATACTTTCATAATATGTAATTTTTTATATAAAAAATTATTTAAATTTATAGATATTATTAATCAAAGTTGATAAAATTTGACTTTGACCGAATCCAGAAATGCTTATATTTGGGGACGGAGGGAGTATTATATATACTTCAATACTCCTAACTCGAACATGTGACGGGACGTCTCCCATCTGTGAGGGCAGAGTCCATAGTCATCCGGCAGATGATAGTCCGTGGTCCTGCCGGACGTTATCGGCTGGGCATCGCCCATCGCATGCCAACAGTAAATTCGGCGGTTGTTTTCCACGGCCGGAGAATCCACCCAGCCCAAGTGGATGCTGCCGGCCCGACCACCACGCGTAGATTCGCCGCGACAGGACGGCGACCGGCCGCGCGGTCCCCGCCACCTGCCGGCTGCTGCGGTCGGCGCTGCGAGGTCGCCTCGCGTGG
>BCLH01000396.1:144552-176804 GCA_001602315.1 Zoysia pacifica
CCTGGGCGTGCTCGTGGCTAGAGGAATGGAAGTCACTCACGCACCTTTCTGTTCCGGTATCCCATTGGCCGGGAGAGAGCGTGCATGACGGCTCAGACGGCGACAGTACTAGCTTGCCGGAGCCCTGTGGTGAAGGCGCGAGTGCTTCTCTGTTGCCGGCTGGCGGCTCGCTCCCCGGCGGTGTCCGTCGTTATTGTACGTGACTTCATATTCAAAACATTATTGTTTCTGCTGGACGGTAATGATTTCATCGTCGGTTCTCCGGTGATCAGAGAAATTTGCAACTTTCTGGTACACTTTCCGTTCGAACGGTGGCGAACCTGATAAGTACGTAGTATTTCAATATTTTTTGGAGACTAGTATTTCAGTATTATTTATGGAGAAACTGAAGCAAAAATTGTGTCAAGTAGACATGAGATTAGGGCTAGTGTAGCGCGATGGGTTTCTGGCACACTCCTCCATCTAACGACGGCATAATAAAGGGGACATTCTGTGGTGTACATACACTAATGTTTCGAATACTTATCAGTAGATATATATTCCGTACATCCGACAACCAGTAGCTTAACGGTGTGGACGGCTGCTCGCAGTTGTTTGTGTGTGTGAAATACATGTTGGAAAGAAGAGAATAACTTTTTGCCTTCCAGTTACTTTCTACGACAAGAACAACTTTTTAACTACATCATGCTACAGAACCAGGTACTATTCTAGCAAAAAGTACTGGTGCAGTCAACGAGAAGTCATGTGTACAGTGGGCGCGCGCACAACATTCACACGGTGGAATAAACAAATTCATATTGTATATGCAAATTATATATTCATGGTTGTTTCAAAGAGTCGCACTCAGGGATATATTTCCTCTATTTCAAAATTATTGTTGCTGTTGATTTAACATCGATTTTGACTATTTGTTTTATTAAAAAAATTAATAAATATCGTAATTTGCTTTATTATTAAATAAGATGAATAGTCAAATATGATGTTAGAAATCAGTGAAGACCACAATTTAGAAACTGCGTGAGTAAATCTTACTCCATTAATCTACATTGATTACATTCTAGTCTTCATGTTGCATCCTCGATCAGTCTCAAATTTCTTAGAAATCCTTACATTTTGGGATGGAGAGGGAGTAATTCTCTGGCACAACATTATTGTTACAGTTTTATTTTTTTATGTCATGCGCGCATAATAAAATGAACATTCTGTATGCTCTAGTTTAATTTATCATGGTATATACCAATTGCATGAATACATTGTGCTGCTCTATAGCTGGTAGCTAGTGTTTTAGGATAGGAACTGCCAACACCCTCCTGCAGCCTGGAGGCCATGTATGTTGACTGTTGCCTGTTGGGGACTGGGTAGTGCATCTTCTTCCCACGTACTCCCTCTGTTCTTAAATTGATGTCACCGTTGATTTTTAATATCAACTTTGATCATTTGTTTTATTTAAATTTTTTTGATAAATATTATATATTTTGTTATAATTTGATTTATTATTAGAATTATTTGAATATCAACTTCAAATTTTACACATTTAAACCAATTTTTTTAATAAGACGAATAGTCAAAGTTGATGTTGCAAGAATGGTCAAAGTTGATGTTGCACCTAAACGGTGACATGAATTTAAGAACAGAGGAAGTAGGTACAACAACCGCTGTTTTCCGTTTTCTTGGTTTCGTTCCATACCACCTAGATCAAAGCACACGGCAGTTATGTTCATACTTTGAGAAGTGTGTTCACGGATGAATGGGCTGCTAGGTGCGTGCACCTGTTTCGTTTCCAAATATATATATGGAGACGCCTCTCTCTATTTTTTTATTGTTTTCTCCTGCACTTTTTTGACAAATGTAATAGTGCTGTATAGAGTCATTTGTATTGCAAGAGGTACACAAGAATCTAGGAATGAAAATGTAATGACCTAACTTTAGTGATGGAAAAAAATGGACGAATAGTTGGATTGTCTATATACTTTTAATTAAAGTTTTGGATGTAAATTAAAACGATGTAAGTACTATAAATGTTGATATCCGCTGTGGACAACATACACCACTCGATCACGTGCCTATATAATAATCTTTCAATGCAGCTGGGCTTAAGGAAGATGCATGAACGATTGACAGCCCCACTACACGAGGACGAGTTCGAGTTCTCATCTGCCTCTCGTTGTAATAATTCATCTAATTTATGCACAGAAAAGAGCCATGATGGTTTGATAGTTTAAAGTAAATTTCAGAAAAGCTACAGGTTCTTTAATAAAACTATCATAAAACCATAAATTTAGGAGTTGTTTCAGAAAATTACAGATCACTACATCCTTGATTCATGAAACTATATATTTAGTGAACTTAATTGCATAACTACAGTTTTGAGTAAAATATCACAAAACTAGAAATTCAAATAGTCATTTTTATCAAAACTATAGATTATGCTTTGTAAAATGTTTAGTTTCTGTGGTACACATGGAACCTATAGCGACACAAAGTAAGATTTTTTATTAGATTGTACTCCCATCATTTTCATTTTGGTATCATCAGTACAATAATTTTAGCTTTGAGATAAAGTAGAGTTGTTTTTCTAACAATATCAATCTTAGAATTGAGGGATTATGTGATCTTTATTATATACTCCAGGTAAACATTTTTTATATAGCTATTAAAATTGTAAGAATTTATGATAAATGAAACCAAAATATGATATTTCTTTTCACTACATGAGATGTATATATAAGTATGTCTCCCGAAAAAAAGGGTTTGGGTATCTATATCTGCACTCACATTGTCTCTGAAATATAATTTCAGTTCTCTCTTGATTTTCTAGGGATTATATGATATTATATATGTCACATAGCATATGTGTCTGATCATAAGAGATGTCAGTTGTGTCAACTAGAGCTAGAATCATCTTTAGTCAATCGAGTCTGTTTTAGTCATTGTGTGGTCATCATCAAGGATTTTAGCTTCTTGTATTTTATTCAAGAGAAAATTACGATGAAACTTTATCATGTCGTAATTTGCTGATATTTGAATTGAAATAGCTTTTGTATCACAGTATATTCTCAAATAAACAATAATTTATGCAATTTGTTACATGGAATCATATTTCTAGCTAGTCCACAATTGAAAATATTAAAGGGAGTAAAATAATGGGTGATCTTTTTAGCGAAAACTTAAAACCAAGACAAAACAATTGAGAAAATTGAGCAGCTGCAAACTTAGTAAATATTATGAGCTATTGTGAGATCTAACAATTATCACTATAATAAACTTAAGAGATAATGGTGTTTCAGCTATAGATTTGAACTCTAATTGTGATTCAGCCATTAATTTTCAGATTTTGTGATTCTGCCATCACTTTTCGAAAGCTAACCTCAATTGTACCACAAGTACATTAAGTAACTTTAACAGTGTTAACTTTTGGTATTAAAAGACAAAATTATTTTTTGTGATTGTATCATAATTTTGTTAATTTTATTGTATTTAAACCTTAAACCCTAAAACCTAAGTTGATCAAAATTTCAAATTATGAATTTTGAATTTGAAATTTTCAAAATGTTAAAAATTAAATTGAAATATCAAACTTTTGATATCTAAATTTTCAAATTTTCAAGAATTTGAAACCTAATTTTTCAAAATTTTGAAACTTGAATTTGAAAAATCTAAAAATTTGAAACATGAAATTGAAAATTTTGAAGTCTAGATTTAAAATTTTCAAATTTCCAGATGTCAAACTTATATGAACATTTAAAATTTTGATCAAAATTCTGTCCCATTTTGAATTTTCCATAAAATTAACAAAATCATGGTATAAGTATAAAGGACAATTTCGTTTTTTTCACACCAAAAGTTAACACTGTTAGAGTCATTTAATGCACTTATGGTTCAGTTGAGGCTGGTTTTCAAAAATTGATTGCTGAATCACAAAATCTGAAAATCGATGGCTGAATCACAATTAGACTAAAAACTATGGTTAAAATACAATGGCCCCCTAAACTTAAAGGCACAAAGGCTAGTACTGGTTAATGGACTTGTACATAGATGCTATTTTCTTTCCCAATTAAGGAGTATTTTCTAAAAATACATCCGGCCCATTTTATTTGCCATTCTAACTTCTATTTGTCACAATTTAATGGTTATTCTAACTTCCCCTTCCTCGAACTCTATGCAAACGGGAATTACGTGCATTGGACTGCCCATTTTTGCATACATACATTGACATGAGTGAAATTTATGATATTATTTGCAATTTTATGAGAAATATTACCTCTGTCTCAGAATAACTTTACACATGGGTTTAGTTAAACTTTTTTGACCAATAATTTTTATTTTTAATTGATTTTAATAATATTTTTAAAGTTAATCGAATCTATTGAAATTTATTGGTCAAACTGAGATGTCACGAAATCGAAACATAAACTTATTTTGTGATGAATGAAGTATATTATTATATTCTAATTTCACTATCACCAAAAAATAAAGAAAAAAATGTGGAATCGACATTGTTTTATCTATACATTAGGGCACGAACCTATATATACATCCATCGAACATATATGGAGGGCAGCGGTCAGCCAAGTCCCTGTTGATACATGGATATACGATCAGGGCTTATAGATAATATGGAAGATACAGTGATTTTATTCATGGAAATAGTTTCTTTTCACAACTATATATTTTTATAAAGAGTTGCATAAAATATTTTGGAAAATGTTGGAAATTAGAGTTTCGTATAGGAAACAGTGGAAAACCAAATGATATCTGGACATAGTCAATAGGAAAGGGTCTTTAAACATCCAAAAACATTTATTTGCCCATCATTTCTCACTCGATCGACAGCACACAAGAACGATCAATTCTCCCGAAGGAACAACCGTCCAAGCTCAAAAATACCATACACACCCATAGCAAATCGATTAACAAGACAATTACAAACCTGCTTTTGGAGAGAAAAATTAAACATCCCCAACCAAATATACATATGCGTAAGCATACTGCAGGGCGCTCCCACTAATCAAGATGGCGCCAAAATTAAGTGATCTGAGTTCATGCAAGCTAGTAGCTTAATTAGCCGGCAAGCTAGGCCAGCGCCGCCACATCACATGCACTCTATCTTCTACTTCCACTCGCACAAACATACAATACATACGCGCGCAGGTCGGTCGCCGGCCGAGCGTAATGATGGCCGGCGCGGCGGCGCTCATGCTGTGGCGGCGGCGTCGCGAACCTCGAAAACGTTGCGGGTCTTGACGACGACGTCGTACATGTGGACGAGTTTGAGGCGCGCAAAGTCGCGCGGCACGGAGATGAGGTGCACCGTCGAGCGCTGGTGGAACTGCAGCAGGCAGGGGTCGTAGAGGTATGGCTCCCACCCAAGCTCCCGGAGCCGCCGCTCCAGCACCTCGTACGAGGTCACCACCTCGCCGCTGGGCACGTGGATCAGCACCTTGCCCTGCCGGCCATCACTGGCGCCGCCGCGGCCGTTGCTCGGCGGGTCGCTGTCGGCGCGCCGTACCATGCCGTCCTCGAACACCCAAACTCCAGACATGGTTCCTTTTCTCGCTACAGGAGCTTGTTAGATCTTCTTGTGCGGGAAGCGAGAGGCCGGGCAGTGCTTTTATACAGGGGACGGGCGACGAGTGAGGTGGTGGGAGGCGCTGACATCAGTGGAGGGATATGAGCCTTCTATCCTGCTTAAAAAAAAGTGACCTAGTCGGTTTTCGAGAAAATTGGTTAGCTAACCGATAAAATTAGTCGATTTTATTTATAATATTAAATTCAAATTTTTAGTGAAAATTAATAAGTGAACTCAGATTTATTTTATTATTTTTTAAAAAACTGAATAGTTTTCTTGAGTTTTGTAAACCCACCTTCAATCCGATGGGCTATGGTGGGACCCCGTGCCACCCCGATGCAATCCTTTGGAAGGGGTCGGCGTGGGCCCGTGGGAATCACGGCGCTTCCGATCGAGGAACGAATTAGTGGAAGCTTCTGGCCGTAGTGCAGCACCAGGCCGTCCGATTGAGAAATAAACGGTCCGATGGAAAGGTACCGTGCTGAGGCCTTCACAGAACGATAGGGCCTGTCTGAGCCGTTCATTTCCTAGAGTATTATTATATATATTCTTGCTCACAAACTACGGTTTCCTTTGAAACATAGAAATTTCATAGGAGCACAGAGGGATTTTATAAAAAACAGTTAATTTTTATAAGGAAAAATGGGATACAGAAAAATTTCCAATGTTTTGCCTTAAAGAAAAATACGTATTTTGTCATATAATAAGCTACGAAAGCATAATTTCTTACTTTATACTCTCTTTTTATTTGTTGTTGTCACTAGGAGAATAAAGAACTGCTTATTTCTCCCAGGGACCAAAAAAGATACCAGAGGGAGTAGTATAACTTTACATTTTCGATTTGCCAAAAAAAAAGAAAGCCTAATCAAGAAAAACAAAAAGATCAAGTGACATATTTTTTTGATTTATAGAGCAAAAGCAAAAAGAGAAATACATTTGTGTTTGTGGTTCTGTGGACACGGCATGGAAGTTTTTTGGATCGATTACTTATTGGAAATATGTAATTTTGACTCCAAGACACGTAGGCAAGTGGAAAAGACCATTGTGAGAAACTTCCTAGTACCTATTACTTCCTTTTGGTTTAAATTGTTGTCGCTGCCTAAAGTAAATTTACACTAATCGATGAGAGCAATTACAAAAATAGAGGGAGGACTTGTTTCCTTCTCTATCCATAAATTTTCTACATTAAAGTTTTGTAGGATTATAAAAATTATTAATAGAATAAAAGAGCAATTTTCACCCATACATGCATACTGTTCTTATTTGAATTGTAGAATAATTTCTAATTAACAAAAATGAGGGCCTCCGCCTCTTATTGTTTATTAAAAACTGGTTTATGAAAGTAGTGCATATAAACAGGTTATGAAAAAACTGGGTGGGAGACTAGTTTGAAAAAAAATTATTCTTGTTTTTTGTCTAGTAACCTATTTGCCGTTTTTTTTTAAAAAAAAAAACTCTGTTGGATCCCTTTACTTCCTTTTGGCGGTAAACTTGAGTACGTGTAGCATAAAACATATATTGAGCATATCAACGAGGAGATGGGGTAAATGAGTGGAAAATAATGAGATGGGATGTCGAATAAAAAAAAGGCCGGTGATGGCAAAGGTGACACTTGGAGGGCAACTCGTCTTTTGCCAGGCATAAACTGGTTTTAAGTGGATAGAGGAGATTATGGGTTTATAATAAACTAGTACTCCAGTTTTATAACTAGTCTAAAAACCAGCCTATATTGAGGGCCACCAGTTTATAAAAGCTGGCCTAGTTCAAATATGGCCTAAGCCAATCCAAAATGGTCCTTTTCCAATTCATATCATCAGATTGAGCAATGGCCCTATCTTCTCGATGTAGGATTGAAGATAAGTATTAAATCCTTAATATTAATACAATAAGCTCAATCTTGATTTATAACCATCAAGCCATCTAATCTCAATGAAAAAAAAGAATGACCTTCATTAAAGCCATGGAAGTAAGGGTGAAAATTGTGACCCTAAGTTTAATTCTAGACCTCTTTGGTTTAATCAAATGAACTAAACTAGTTAATTGACCTAAAGAGGTTCTTAAGTGAACCTAATTAGGTTCACTAGTTTTTACCCCAACATGAAACCCTCTGAGTGTTGCTGGAATCTATCTATAAAAATATGCGCTGAGGGTTATTACTACATTTGTGGATAGAGTTGCCTGATTGGAGGATAGAGCTGGATCAATATATACAAATTTTGTTCAGGACTATAACCAGAGATTGTGTCCTAACAGCAAGTGTCCAAATATTTTTGCCGGCGTAGGAGAAAAAAAAAATCTCTATAGCTGCATTAAATTACGCAAGGTCTCCAATAACAAACAAATTGTAATTCGTTTTGAACAACAGAATCTATCAATACTACAGAAAATGACGGTTTTTAGCGATGGTCGGCTCTATAGTCACTGGTGACACTCTACGCTTTGCAGGTGGGATATGCAAAGAAAGTTGATTATTTAGCCATGTAAAATCGAGATACATTTTAGAAGGACACACAACAGAATGAGGGCAATCAAACAGCTGAGGATAAATACTAACGAATATGCAGATGAAATCTAATTAGTTGAAGACTCAACTGGGCATACAATAAAAACTGATAAATTTATGACATAATATTCTTGGGGAATTATTCTGTTGTGATACTGAAGATGGTCCCTTAAACGGGACATATACTTCCAAGCATCCAGCACACAGCAACCAAAGAATTTTTATGCAAAATTTGCAAGTTGGCATGAAGATACGTTACATGTCACGCTGGTCGACCTACAGTACTACCAAGCATTTGTTTCTACTCAAGAAAAACCCATTCAAATTCACGGACCGCGTGTACACCCTGTGCGGCCAGCAGCTACTCATTTACCGTTCATTTTGGGGAGAAAAGAATAGGAGAGAGCGCGTGGAGAGATTTTTGAAACCCCCCCACCCCCTGCAGGACTGGATTTCTCTAAACACGAAATGTCGCAAGGAAAGTTTGAAACCCAAACTCTCCTAGGGAAAGAGCGATTTTCCCTACGATTTTCAAACTTGCCGTAGGAAAAATATATTTCCCTAGGATGCTGGAAAAACCTAGGGACAACAAAAGTTTCATAGGGAAACTGGGGGATTCTAGTAGTGGGTACAACATTTTCTTGGTCACATCTTTCAGAAAATTCAAACTCATCAGGTTTGTTTGTTTCCTTCACTCCAAATTGAAGTAGCACAGCTGTGGGCATGCCACATGAAGTTGTTGACAAACCCCTTGTGGAAGCCTTGCAAGTTAATTACACTAACAGCCCAAGCACCAAATGTGCAGGGCAAGAAATGTGATATCATGTGCATACGACACAGGTTAGTTCGACAGCAGGCATTGTGTGACTTCTGTTTCAGACTTCAGTGCTTCAATAAGACAGGAGGAACTACACTGAATCAAAAGTGCAAAACATGATTGATCTTTTTTTTTCCAAAATTTTTGGGATGCGCCTTTAACGAAAAGCTACACTGATTGATCTTTATTACCTTTCTGTTCTATTTTACATTTAATATAATTCCTCTCTGAATTTATCCTTCGTACGGATTGGTGAAATAGTTTGTTTTACTCAAACAAAATTTGTATGAAGATCTTGTTCTGTTTTCTAATTATAGGGTGGTGTAATGCATTTTTTTTTACAATGATTCACCACCAATTCTTCAATGCACTTGTATTTTCTTTGCACTAACGGTAACAAGGCCGTGGATCAAACAGTTTTATAAATGATCACCGGTTGAGGAAAAGCAACTTTTGAAATTCCAGACCCCATTCCACGAATCCACTATATATTCTCACCTGTCATGACTGAAATTGACAGGAATCTGCCTTTGAAATTTCATTTGCTTTTTAAGTAGAAAGGCACAATTGACGCGCACAGACATCTCTAGTGGAAACTTTCACGTTTAAAGAGATTCGAAGATATCTGATCGAGAATACTAAGAATGGGCCAGCCACATGGTCATATAGCTTAGGCATATGGTCTTGGTTCTATTAGGTTTAGAGGTCTGTGATGTTTCTTAAGCTTTGTAGCACTTAGATTATTCATACAAAGTATAGTCTTTACTAAGAAGAAATTATAAAATCATTCATATAAAGTATAGTCTTTACTAAGAAGAAATTATAAAGATCCACTTAATGACATCTTAAGGGTTTACACACGCGCGCGCACACACACATTATTATGCAACATTCATCAAATAATAATTTAAAACCAAACAAAAGCCATGCTGGACTGTCAAAATATGTCATTGGTATAGAAAAACTATGGGTAACTTATGAATTTCTGAAAAGTGGATGTAGAAACGGACAGAGAAGAGGCAAATACATTGTGGCTCTAACTTCTTGGCCATAGTAACCCCCAAAAGGCACTTCAAAAGTACCAAATAACAAGGCTTTTTTTTTCGAATATCTTTTGCCTAACCCAGAGCTATAGTTTGGAGCAATGAGGACGATACTAGGACCAGATATTTTGTACTGTCTTTTAGCGACCATGCTGAGATATTATTCGCTCCTGCATGCGTCCAATTATATATAATAAAATATATTATAAAATAAGGGTAACGGGTTCTAGTGTAGAGACAACCGAAGCTTCTCAACGAAAGTCATGGGCCGGACTGACGATCAGGATAGGCGTGATCACACAGCTAGCCGCCGTCCATCACTTTGTCCACTACGTCTAGGCTTCCGCTGAATACTGTTGGATTTTCGGTAAACAGAACACGGTTACTGCCTCCGTACCGTGTTTAATTTTTGTCAAAGTTAACTTTTCTTAAAAGGTTGATTAGTACTAGTATTTTTAGAATAAATTATTTCAAATACAACAAGTCAATTATTATAATAGTTATTATAATATTATATATTTATACTACATCAAATATTACAGATTTTCACTATTAGAATTGTTTGATTTTGTTCAGACTCATAAATTCTTCTGTTGGTGGACTGTGATGCAATAAGTCTAGTGCAGGCACTTTATACTTTATGCTTTGTGTTTTACACTTTTCGCTTTAGCATGTTAGATTAGCTTTTCAGTTTTTCGTTTTAGCATCTTAGACTAACTTTTTAGCTTTATGCTTTAGTATTTTAGACTAGCTTTTCAGCTTTATACTTTAGCATCTTAGACTAGCATCTTAGTATATGCTTGGCTGCTCACCAAGCCTATATATATGTATCTCCAACTCCTCAAGTTGGTCATGGCATTTTAATGAGTAAGGAATATAGAGAAAATTGCTCTAAAACACTGAGTGTCATCCCTCACAATATGAGTGTTGCGCCTAACAATTGGCATCAGAGCTGTATAGTTCTGTGATCTATCTAATCCCACCCGTGATTTTCTCTAGCGGAGGCGCCGGTCTCCCTGCTCGACTCTCTCCTCCGTCGGTCCCTGTGCTCTACTGGCAGCCAGCGACCCGGCGGCTTCTTCTCAGTCCAGTAGCAACCTCCACGACTCTTCCCCGCTAGCAGCGTGCCATGTCCACAGGAGGCTCTCACCGCTCGGTCCACTCGAGTGTGTGACATCGGTCGGAGGCCGACCTCGCTGCGGCAGAGGAGCGCGAGCGAGTGGCAGCAGAGGCCACGGCAGCAGTGACTCAGGTGATGAGGTTGGCGGTCGCAGAGCTAGCAGCAGCAAGAGCAGCAGAGAAAGCGGCGGCGGAGCTCGAAGCTCTGCGCTGCGGGAGCGCCAGCGGCGCTGCCTCTGACGCAGGTAGCATCGATGTGGAGGCCGAGTTAGAGCAGTGGGCAGCGACGTAGCGCCATGGGCAGTGGTGGCAGCCTAGATGATGGGGACGGCGGTCTAGGGCTCAGTGGCGGCGGTGTCCGAGCTGGGAGGCGGTGCGACGGCGCCGACCCAGAGGAGCATAGGAGCGACGGCGGCAGCCCAGACAGGCGTGGACACGCCGGCAACGCTCCTGGTGGACGTGCGTGCGACGGCCGTGCTCCCAACGGACGCGGCGAACGCAATCCTTGGTGTGACCCGCGTATCGATCGCGCGCTAGAGGCCCAACGACTGCAGGAGCAGGCGGCACAGCTGGAGGCCCAAATAGAGTACAACCGTTGGCACGGCAGACGGGACGACGACGAGCTCAGCCTTCACAGGCGGTGTGGCTCTCCTTCCTCGGACCGGCGCCATGGTCACCATGGCTTCCAGACCGTCGTCAGGGACGTCGGTGCTGGTGGTGGATGGCCCCTCCTCATTAAGACCAACTACGCCGAGTGGTCTATGGTGATGAGGGTGAAGCTCCAGGTGCGGCACATATGGGAGGCGGTCCGGTACGGCAACGTCGACTACGACGAGAATCGACGGGCGCTGGAGGCCCTCTTTGCTGCAGTCCCGCCTGAGGTGCAGTAGTCTTCGCTTGCTTGCAAGCGGACTGCTAAGGAGGCCTGGGACGCCATCGCTGCGGCGCGTATCGGCAGCGATCAAGCTCGCAGGTCCACGCTGCAGGCACTACACAGAGAGTGGGAGAGCCTAGCTTTCAAGCCGGGTGAAGACGTCGATGATTTTGTTCTCCGTCTTAACACTCTACTGCAGAAGTTTGCACAGTACAGCGACGACACCATCGACGAGGAGAGAGCTGTCGAGAAGCTCCTCCGCTGCGTTTCTGAGAAGTACAAGCAGATCGCTCGCTCGATCGAGTCTCTGCTGGACCTCTCCAGGATGTCGATCGAGGAGGTGATAGGTCACCTCAATGTCGTCGACAACGACGAGGCTCACGTCGCACAGACTGAAGAGGAGGATCCGGCTCTACTTCTAGCACACGGGAGCATCGAGCTACCTCCTGCAGCATCGGCCGCAACAGCTCTCCTCAACCTCGCCGAGCCAAGGGCACATGCCTTCCTCGGTGACGGCTCCAGCGACGACAAGATCGACAGCTGGTTCCTCAACAGTGGTGCCACTCACCACATGACGGGTCGCAGGGAGTTCTTCTCTGAACGGAACGCCCACATGCATGGCTCTGTCAAGTTCGGCGACTCTTCTGCTGTGGACATCAGGGGCATTGGCTCTATTGTCTTTGTAGCCAAGACTGGCGAACACCGACTCCTCACTGGAGTCTACTTTATCTCCGCACTAAGGAACTCCATCATTAGCCTGGGCCAGCTGGATGAGAATGGCTCGCGCGTGGAGATCAAGGCTGGAATCATGAGGATTTGGGACCGCCATCGTCGCCTTCTTGCCAAGGTAAACAGAGGCATCAATCGCCTCTACGTCCTCAATGTGCAGGTGGCGCAGCCCGTGTGTCTCGCAGCCCGCTGCAATGACAACGCCTGGCTGTGGCACGAGCGCTTTGGGCACCTCAATTTTGAGGCCCTGAAGCAGCTTGGCGACAAGGAGATGGTGCAGGGCATGCTGCGGGTCGAGCATGTAGAGCAGCTCTGCGACACCTGCGTCCTCATCAAGCAGCGGCGACTCCCGTTCCCTCGTCAGGCGAGTTTTCGCGCCAAAAAAAAGCTGGAGCTGGTGCACGGCGACCTCTGCGGTCCTGTGACACCGGCCACACCTGGAGGCCGGCGTTACTTTCTGCTACTCGTCGACGACGTGTCTCGCTATATGTGGGCATACCTCTTGACACCAAGGCGACAGCAGCTGTTGCTATCAAGCTTCAGCTGGCTACGGCAGAGAAGGAGTGCGGCTGCAAGTTTCGAGTGCTACGCACCAATAACGGCGACGAATTCACGGCGGCTGAGTTCGCGTCGTACTGCGCTGACGAGGGGATTCAGTGCCACTACTCCGCGCCGTACAGCCCACAGCAGAACGGCGTCGTCAAACGACGCAACCAGATGGTGGTGGGGATAGCCTGAGCCCTCCTCAAGCAGAGGGGAATGTCGGCCATCTTTTGGGTAGAGCCGGTGGTGACAGCCGTCTACATTCTCAACCGCTCGCCCACCAAGGCGCTCGGTGGCAGGACACCGTACGAGGCTTGACATGGACGCAACCCGGCGGTTGCCCACCTGCGCGTCTTCGGCTGTCTCGCGTTCGTCAAGAAGCTTGGCCACGTCGGCAAGCTCGACGACAGGAGCACTCCGAGAGTGTTCATCGGCTAAGAGGAGGGCACGAAGGCCTACCGCATCTTTGACCCGAAGACACAGCATGTGTGCACGGCGTACGACATTGTGTTCGACGAAGGGCGAGGTTGGGCATGGGGCAAGATGGTGGACGATGGCCCGACTCTGGCGTACGACGGCTTTATCGTCGAGTACGTCCACTTCAAGAGAGCTGGGGGAGTGGGCAGCTCTTCTTCGTCAAGCGCGCCTACCCCAGTACCCGAGCCTCCACCGACTCCAGCGACTGTGATGCCGGTTGCGACGAGTTCCCCACTGCCACCACCACAGCCGGCCACGCCACACTCTCCGGCGCCGACAGCTACTCCTCCAGGCACGTCTACACCAGCACCTGCTCATGTCGAGCACAACCCGGTGGAGTTTGCTACTCCGCTCCCTCACGACGAGGAGCGTGTCGACGCGTACCACGACAGCAAGCTGTTGAGGTATCGCACAATGGAGGACCTTCTCGGCGACGCACCGATGCCGAGACTGGTGTCTCACGATCTGGAGGCACAGTTGCATCTTGCGTGCGACAACGGCGAGCCTCGCTCCTTCGCTGAAGCTGAGGGAGACGCGGCATGGCGCGCCTCGATGAAGCTAGAGATGGATGCGGTTGAGAAGAACCGCACTTAGGAACTCGCTGACCTTCCTCCTGAACACCGTGTGATCACCCTTAAGTGGATGTTCAAGCTGAAGAAGGATGAGGCCGGTGCCATCGTCAAGCACAAGGCTCGCTTGGTGGCACGCGGGTTTGTGCAGCAGAAGGGAATCGACTTTGACGATGCCTTCGCTCCCGTTGCACGGATGGAGTCCATGCGTCTTTTTTTTGCGCTGGCTGCCCAAGAGGGCCGGCGCGTCCACCACATAGATGTCAAGTCGACGTTTCTCAACGGCGACTTGAAAGAGGTCTTCATGCACCAGCCGCCAGGATTTGTCATCCCCGGCAAGGAGGGCAAGGTGTTGCGCCTGCGCAAGGCCCTCTATGGCTTGCGGCAGGCACCACAAGCGTGGAACGCCAAGCTGGATTCTACGTTGAAGGGGATGAGTTTCGAGCAAAGCCCGCACGAGGCGGCCATCTACTGGCGGGGCAACGGCGGCAATGCTCTGCTGGTGGGTGTTTACGTCGACGACTTGGTGATCACGGGCACCAAGGATACGGAGGTAGCAGCGTTCAAGGAGGAGATGAAGGGCACCTTCCAGATGAGTGACTTGAGGCTTCTCTTCTTCTACTTGGGGATCGAGGTGCACCAAGACGACTCCAGCATCACAGTTCGATAAACGCCTACGCCAAGCGCATGTTGAGCTAGCTGGACTCACTGACTGCAACTCAGCTCTCACTCCGATGGAGGAGAGGCTGAAACTCAGCCGTGACAGCACGACAGAGGAGGTGGATGCCACGCAGTACCGGCGCCATGTGGGAAGTCTTCGCTACCTCGCCCACACGCGGCCGGACTTGGCGTTCTCCGTCGGCTACGTCAGTCGGTTCATGCAGCGACCGACGACGGAGCACCTGTAGGCTGTCAAAAGAATCATCCACTATGTTGTGGAGACTCTTGACCACGGCCTCCACAACTCGAGGTGTCTCGAGGCGGCACATTTCATCGGGTACAGTGACAGTAACCATGCCGACGACATCGACACCAGTAAGAGCACGAGCGGAGTGACTCTTCTTCCTCAGCAAGTGCCTTGTTAGCTGGCAGTCGGTCAAGCAGCAGGTGGTGGCCTTGTCCAGCTGTGAGGTTGAGTACATAGCAGCTTCCACTGCTTCAACCCCTCTGGCTTGCTCGGCTGCTTAGTGATCTCCTTGGCAGAGATGCTGAAGCAGTGGAGCTCAGGGTGGACAGCAAGTCCGCTCTGGCTTTGGCAAAGAACCCTGTCTTCCACGAGTGCAGCAAGCATATCAAAGTGAAGTACCACTTCATCCGAGGCTGCTTGGAGGAAGGGAGCGTCAGGGCAAGCTACATCAACACCAAAGACCAACTTGTTAATCTTCTTAACAAGTCTCTTGGTAGGATCAAATTTCAGGAGCTTCGTGCTAGGATTGGAATGATTCAAATCTCTCAGAAGACGACGGACAAAACTTAGGGGGAGAATAATAGAATAAATCTAGTGCAGGCGCTTTATACTTTATGCTTTATGCTTTGTGCTTTACGCTTTTCGCTTTAGCATCTTAGACTAGCTTTTTAGCTTTTCGCTTTAGCATCTTAGACTAGCTTTTCAGCTTTATGCTTTAGCATCTTATACTAGCTTTTTAGTTTTATGCTTTAGCATCTTAGACTAGCATCTTAGCATATCCTTGGCTGCCCACTAAGTCTATATATATATATATATATATATGTATCTTCAACCTCTCAGGTTGGTCATGGTATTCTAGTGAGTAAGGAATATGGAGAAAATTGTCCCAATACTGAGTATCATCTCTCACAATGCGAGTGTTGCGCCTAACAGACTGTAGTAGTTTTTAAACTAAAAATTGATCAATAGTGTTTGATTTTTTTTAAATGTTCGCAGTTAGGGTAAGACTTGTACGTCTAGCATCAAGGGAAAAATGGGCGACCACAAAGGCCAGTGAGGTTGTGGAGAGAGAGAGAGAGAACAATCGGGATAGATACACAGAAGTGAAGCTGATTTTCAGGTGATTAAAAAATAGATGACCTACTGCCACTGTTATTAAATTATTGTCACTGTTAACTTTTAAAGTCATATTTCCTCCATTTTTAAATATGTTGTTGCTATTAAGTTCTAACATAATATTTAAACATTTATCTCATTCAAAAAACAAGACAAATATCATATATTTTATTATAATTTGCTTTATAACTAAACTTTTTTGAATCACGACTTATAATTTTATAACTAAACTTATAATTTTATATTCAAAAAACAAGAGAAATTATCAAATGTTATATTAGAAGTCAATTGTAACAACAATTTAGGAACGGGAAAATATTTGATTATTCATCTCATTCAAAAAGTTATGTTAAATGTGTAAAATTGTAAGTCATATTTCAAATACATTTAATGTTAAATTATAATGAAATATATGATACTAGTCATACTTTTTTAAATAAGATAAATAGTTAAAGATAACACTTTAGTTAAAAGTCAATATTGATAATAATTTAAGAATTTATAGATGGAGCATGTTTTTTATTAATCATTCATATAACATGTCTAATTGAAAGTTTACGACTGAAAATGCACTGTGGTAAATTGTCGGGCAGTTCGCCGGACGGAATTTGCTAAATTCCGGTGTATTTCCGGTCACTTTTATTTTTTATTTTTTTTCATATTTTCGAAATCGACGTGGCAGCTGACTTCTCTTTTTGCGCGTGCTCCCGCTTCCAGGCCCAGGTCACGTTTAAGCCACATACATTTCTCCGATCGCGTGTTCCAGGCCCAGGTCAGCATAGGCTCAGTGCTTCGGCCCAGTGTTTTTGTAGTGTTTTTATCCAAAAAATAGTCCCTCTGGACGTTTATTATTGACGTTAGGACATGATTGATAGTTCAATTTTGAACAAATTGCGTTGTCTGAACGTCAATAAAAAATAGTAGGAGGGGGTAGTAATAAGGAGCGCACTGCTGCGGAGATTGAACACATAGATATGGCTAGATCTTTGGTTAACAAATTTGTATGTTTGTGGTTTAAGAAAAGAATGTCCTAATAAGCTACCGTGTAAGGAAGATAAAAAAGTATTACAAAGATAGTAAACTACACCAGACACTGCTACAAATCGACTCCAATTTTTTTAATAATGTCGGCCACAAAAAAAATTTGACACTATAATCCCGAGAAGTCCTCCCGCGTTATGACCCGACGCTAGTATACAGCTATTGTCGGACATTGCTGACATCATTATGACCAATGACACTGAATAATGGCTACAAACCTGATGTCAGCATTGACCAACATTATTATAGTTGATAGTAATATCGGTCACTGCTGTTGTTAGCATTGACCGACACTATTATAGCCGACAGTAGTGTCGGTTACTGCTGACATCAACATTGCACGACACTATTATAATGGTATAAAAATCCAGAAATTGCACACAGAAAATTTGTGGGCGCTCTGTCTTTTTAATTTCCTTCTCATGCTTTTCATCCCCATCCTCTCTATTCCTTCGCCCCCAGCCCCAGCTCCCCTCTCTTGTTCCATTGGCGAGCAGCAAGCTGCCCTGCCGCGAGGACCTGACCATGAGGTGCTCTGCCGCGAGCCCACCGACTTCCTGCCTGCGATTCCCCAGTATCCCCGCCAGCCGTCTGCCAGTGAGGCACTGGCCCGCGCGCCCCCAGATGCCCGCTCATGGTCGAGGCAGCAACAGTGGCCCTTTCGCACCCCCTGCAGCGAGCCAGGCAGCGACGCCCCTGACAGTCTAGCGCTTAATCCCAACGCGCCTGGGTTATGACTCCTTCGACTAACTTCGTCTTATCTACAAGAAGCGTCCTCCCCAAACTCTAACCCTAGTTGTACTTGCAGCCATAGAAGGGGTAGAGTGCCATTGATTTAGTCCCTTCAACTGTACTTACTTAAGGTTCAGTATATATTCATCTTTTATTGATATCCACGTGAGATGACTATTATTTTGTTATCCCAGCAGAACTTCAATATTTAATTTTTCCTGCATAATGAATTGTTTATTGTGAAATTTAGGGATAATATATTGGATGGAACAGTTGTTTTGCTCTGAACTGATAAGTGCCAACTACAACCCTGAAAAGCATCAGGATAGGCTCAAGGTTAGTGGACTGAATAAGCAGCCTATCTATGATGATTGCCAAACATTAACATTATCTTTTTATTTCAGTCACTGTGTATCAGCTTATTGGCTCTATTAGCAGTTCATCTAGGTACAGAAAGTGTTCACAGATGACAGCTAATTGGTTCTACCAGCTTATTTCAGTCACTCTTTATATTAGAAAGTGTTCACAGAAGTTGTCATCTAGCTCATCTAGGTACAGAAAAAGTCGTGCTTGATCTTGTCTTAATTTTAGACACTGATAATTTACAGTGTCTTGGTAATTTATCAAATCTGAAACATTTTGATTTGTCAAGAAAATCTGAGACTTGTTATGTTCTGAAGTGTTCTCTCACAGTTTCAAAACTCTTCAGGCTGAAAACTGCCAGGAACTCGGATATTGAGAAGCTGATATCTGCTTCATCAAGGATTGAGAACCTGGGGTTGAAAGAAGTTGTCATCGACTTCATCAAAGACTGAAAACTTGGGTTTGAGAGAAGCTGTCATCTAATTCATCAAGGTCTAGGTAAAGAAACAATCATACTTGATCTTATCCTCAAAATTTTAGGTGCTGTGATGATTTACAGTGTCTTGGTAATTTAGCAGATCTGAAACACTTTATCAAGAAAATCTGAGACCATATCGGCTTGCCAAGTCCAAGTGGCGTGTGACATTTGGGGGCATGAGTCTTGCATGATCAAAATCAATTATTAGAACTACCGTTTATCTGTATTGAACTTGGTCAAAAACTCTCTTCTGACAGAGATAATGCATTTGAGCTTTTTTCAGATTAGAAGTGACGACACCCTTGATCAGTGAGAAAATTGAGGTTCTATTTCTAGAAATTGGTGTGCTTGTTCTATTTCTAGAAACACAATATTTGTTGTTCTATATATATATATATGCTTACTATATTTAAATGATGGACTTGTGAACTGCATACTATTTCTGTTGATGACATTTACAATTGCAAAGATTATTTATACTAATCTTTTTATTAGATTGTATATATTAGATTGTATTTTTTTATTTATCATGGTTATGATTGGATGTATTTTTCGCTTGCCTCTTTTGTTTCTAATCTGCATTGTTCTACCTCTATTTTGTTTTAGAGCAAAAAAGAGAGCATGGCAGATTAGAGGAAATAGTTTTTTATTTAAATAAAATTAATAATAGTGTCGGACATGCTGATGTCAGCAATCGACACCACTAGCAATAGTGATGTCGGACATGCTAATGTCAGCAGCTGACACCACTAATGCTAGTCGTGTCAGACATGCTGATGTCAACAACTGACATTGTTGCTGATATTAACAATGTCAGCATGCCCGACACTGATGTGAAAAAGCAGTGTCGTTCAAGTAGTGTCGTGCAGTTTAACCAATATTGTAGGCTCTTATGACCCAACATTATAGACCTTTTTTTAGTACACTACTATAAAAAGCATTTGTCTCGACGACCCCTCATGGCAAATACAGGCGGTCCACAATTTGAAACTGCTTGTATTAGAAAAATGTTGGTACCAGTAAAACAACCGTATGCGGAGATGCTCCTAATGCAGGCGGACTTCCTAAGCATCCGCCTGCACAAATGCTTTATTTTCTGCAGGTGGAGCCTTAGGACCACCGCTTCGACAAACTGGATTTCTGCGAGCGGTCAGTAATAAGAGCCGCATGCACAGAGCATGATCTGCATGACACCACTGCTGGCCAATCAGATCGCATCATTTCTTCCGTTCGGATCGTGACCGGTCTGCTTTATTTCCGCGTGACTCCACCGCGTGACCGGTCAGCTTTATCTCTTCCGTTCCCCTCTCTTCTCTCTCTCTCTCTCTCTCTCTCGCACAGAAGCATCCCAGCCCTTCTAGCCCCCCTCTCTCTCTTCTCTCCCGTCCTCCGCGCCGGCCGTAGCCCCTCATCGTGCGCCGTCAGCTCGGCTCGCCCTCCGGTGGCTGCGAGCCTTGGCCGCCACACGCCGTCGGCTCACCCACCGGTGTCCGCAGCCCTTGTAGGCTCGACCTTCGGTGCCCGCCTCCACTTCTCTCACTCTCTCTCTCTCTCTCAGATCTAGAGGTGCCATCGATCGCGGGCAGATCCAGCGGGAGGCGGAGGAAGACTATGGGTGTGGATGGCGCGGGAGCGGGAGGAGGGGACCATATGAGGCTCGCATGGGAGGCGGACAGCGCCGATGATGCTGGCGGTCTAAGATCCGGTCGAGCGCTGGCCCCTAGGTGAAGCTTCAAATTTGTCTCGCATTGGATACTTTCTCTTCATGTTTGTTCTCGTTTCCTGCCTAGTTCTTATGGCAGCACGGCGCGGTGCGAGGTCTTCGGCGGCAGCGCGGGGCGATGGTGGCATGATGCGGCGCGAGGTCTTCGGCGGCAGCGCGAGGCGTCGTCGGCACGGTGCGGCGTGAGGTCTTCAGTGGCAGCGCGGGGCGTCGGCAACACAGCGCGGCGCGAGGTCTTTGGCGGCTCGGCATTGTCTTGGCATAGAGCGGTGCGTTGGGCGGCGTGCGGCGTGGGGTCTTGGCTTCGGCGGGCGGTCAACAACAAGCTGCTCCTTGGCGGATGTAGCAGGGAAGAGTTTTTTTTCTTATTTTGAAAAATGCTGAGTGCAAGCGGTGGACTTAAAGCACCGCCTGCATTGGAAAGCTCAGTGCAGGCGATGGACTTAAAGTACCGCATACATTAGAAAGCTCTAATGCAGGCGGTTGCCATTAGACAACGTCCTGCATTAGAAGGCTAATGCAGGCAGTTCTAGTTTTACGCCTGAACAAATGCATGATTTTTATAGGTTATAGAATGCCAGCGGAAGAGAATTCCGCTTGTATAGATGCTTTTAGGTCCGCCTGCAAAAACCTTTTTCTAAGTAGTGGTAGTGAGAGACTTTTACTTATTATTGAGCAGTATGCACCAATCCCGAGGCGCAAATGTGAAATATTAGTATGTTCCAATTTATTTTAATGGATCGTGTTGCCAGTATTTTAACTTGAGACATCTAAGTCTGATACTATACTATGCACCAACCACTTGCACTTAAAAGCTTAAGCTCTTGAAAAAAGATAAGAAAGTCACTTACACTGCAACACTCATCGATGCAAACCGTGTAATTGTCCATCATTAGGGGTAGTAGGGATTTTTTTCCACCTTGCCTTGGTTCCTCCTCCTCTAAAACGAAAGTAAAGTGGTATGGATGGAGTATATAAGGAACTGCAGCAAACAAAGGAGCCAAATAGTGGTCAAGGATCTTCTTTCCCTCAGTGAAGATATTAATGCAAGACCATGTTCCCACTAGTGAGAATCTGATACATTGAGAGTGAAAACTTGTGCTTTGAGAGGAGGCGGAGGTTGTGGCTTTTGGCTGGTGGTGACCAACAAAGAGGATACACTCTGCCTTCAATGTGACTCATAAGATTAATATTAGAACTACAAGTGAATAAAAAAAATGCGCTTCTGCTTGCTCTTGCGTTAATGCAACTCTGAAGGATACTTCTGCATAGTGGCACGCGGCCAGCAATGAGGCCAAGAGTTTCACTGGCATTGCAGACCGCCGACAATTTTCAAAATCCAATCCGTCACGTCTACGAATCACACAAATGATGCTTCACCTTGATAGACCCACCGAACGGCTGAATGCCCTTCTCGGCGCTAAGTAGGAGTGTAACAGCTTAGACTCAAATACGGCTCATGCTTTACACACACGTTACATAGGTCACATCTGCAAAGCAACTCGCTTATGCTTTCATTTTTGTTTTGCATAAAAGGGTTAACCCGAGGTTATAATGCTTTGGATCTTTGGCTATTTAAGTTGGTCGATCTCTTTTTAAACTAGTAAAATAGAACTAATCTCATGGTTTTTCTTCACCACAAGTCATAGAAGTTGGGTGGCCTCTTCCTATGGCCTCACAGACTCCCACCCTCAAAAAGACTCGACGTCCTCGTCGATGCAACTTACCCACTTAAGAGAAAGACAATCAGAATCGATCATCTCTGGTCACGTCGTATGTCAGTGTTAACATACGTGTCATGTCGTGATTATGCAGAGTTCACACGCCATGCACACCTTATCTACGCACCTAACTGTATGTCACCGTGACACAGCGAAGGTCGGCTCTGATATCATTCTGTAATAGCTTAGACCCAAATACGGCTCATGCCCTACACACACTGCGTGGGTCAAACTTGCACAGCAACCTACTTACGCTTTTATCATCGGTTGGCGTAAAAGAGTTAACTCAGGTTACTATGTTTTGCATATTTAGCTATTTAAATTGGTATATCTCTTTTTAAACTAGCATCATGAGACTAATGTCATTGTTTTCCCCATCCTAAGCCACAAGAGTAGTATACTACAAAGACTCGATAAGACTCGTTTATATATTATAACATCATCATCAGGCAACGTAACTTTGCCCTGCACTGATGAGGCTTTCATGTTAACCCAAGGAATTCTTCAGGAGAAGCCCCCCACCCTTCACCCAAAAAAAAAAAAAGTTCGGAAGCTTCCTTCGAAGTCGACGAAGAGCGATGCATGGAAACTCTTCGGTAACGCTTCAGAAATGTCTCGACAGGGCTCAAGCTGCCAGGGTTTTTGGCTAAATAGACATGAGTCAATTGAGTATCTACAACAAAGGTCTCAGGTTGGCTATTGGATGCGGAAGACCTTGTTCTAACCGTCGTCAAAATGGATAGCTACATGGATAAGTCGGCTGCCAGACCGCCACTCCTAGATCGGCTCTCCTAATTGTTTCAATGTAGCGGTGGTTAAGTCGGTTAGCACAATGCAGAGCACCAGTAGAGGGAAGATGGCAGATAGGGAGAGGATGCAACAGAGGGCTTTATTCCAGCTGTCGCCGTGGAAGTTCTTTTGTCTTTGGATAATGTCAGAACTGAAGTTGATGTCTCAAGTGAAGCTTCCATCTTATGTTGTTGTATTATGGTCCATCAATCAAAAATCCATTAAATAGGCTAGCAGAAACTATATATCCCTTAAAATTCTCTTTGTCCCATTCTCTTCAATTCTTTTCAATCACGTTGAGAACCCATTCTCTTTCCATCCATTGCAAAGCACAACTAATTTCTTTGGAATCCTCAAAATAACATAATCCTCTAACAACATAATCTCAAATACGGAAGTCCGGTCTTGTGTGCATGCCTGAAAGAGAAATCGAAGCAATGAAACAGACTCGGTAGTGGCCAATGGCACGGGCACCGTCTTGGTCAGTGACACCATTGGGGTAGAAGTGAGACCATTACGCAGGCAACATGCTACATCACGGTAACAGAGTACCCTTGTTCGTCGAGTTCGCATATCTGCAGAGCACAATGAGCAGTAGCTCGTGATCGTCGTGACCATCTGAGCGTCATAGGCATTGGTACTTTTTCTTACCCATTCAAATAAAATTCCAGAGCCCTCCCAGTCCTAGCTTACTGAAACTGGCCATTGCTATGGTTTGCACCATTCTGTATCTCTACCCCTCACATTGCTTGTTTGCTCAGCCGATAATTTAATGGCTGTTTTTCTCCTTTTTTAGCCACGTGGTGCAAAGGTGATCACTTTTCATATTAAATGAATATGTATCAGTGAGCTGGAGCACTACAATCAGCGTGAAAGTTTTTGGATTGCATCGACATGCCTATGTTGGAAGATGAGTTATCGGTACATTTTCTCCCCTATGGCGAAAAAAATCCAGAAACCTACTAGCTAGTTCAAGCCAAGCCTGAACCAGCAATTGTTTTCATTGTCTATTCCTCACAGCATGGCTGTTCTACTAGATACATTTATTCAAACACGGGATACATAGTATCTCTTGGGAATAATGTCATGCTGCCATCTCTATATGGCCTTTGTGTAGTGAACTACATAAGCAATGGTACTAAAATTAAACTCGGACTGACTTTACCTGTTCCTGTATTTCACAATGATCGTCAGAGTTTCACCAACTTGAGTAATGATTTCAACCACAACAACACAGATGCCTCTATTACTGAAAAATGTCCTGCTGCTGTCTCTATTTACATGGCTTCTTTGTGCAGTGAACTACATAAGCAATGGTACTAAAATGAAACTCGGATTGACTTCACCTGTTCCTATATTTCACAATGATCGTCAGAGTTTCACCAACGTGAGTAATGGTTGTCTGGGAGAACCGAGCCGCGGCGGCCCGAATCTCAGTGCCGTCGGACGCGAGCGCCACTCCGGGCTGCCGGCAAGAGCAGCATACAGGATCAATTACTATCACAGTGTCCAAAATAAAAAAATATGTAATCGTCTATATATCCCACCTCAAATTCCCCTGTATTTCATTACTATTAACATTGACGTTAACAGGACACATACCAAATAGCACCTTGATGTTTCAAGTGAAACTTCTATCTTATGTTTGTATATCATCAACCAAAAAAATCCATTACATGTCGTCCACAGCACTACTAGAAGCAGCGGATGAAATTTCCTAGATGAGAGAGCAGGGAACTAGTGATGAGATGATTGCGCCCCACTTTGTTGTAGCAACATTCAACATGAATGAAAAATAAAAATGCCTTAATTTAATAGGCTAGCAGAAAATATAAATCCCTTACAATGCTCTTTGTCCCATTCTCTTCAATTCTTTTTCAATCACATCGAGAATTATATTACTTTTGGGCTGAGCGAGGATTTTTCCCATTCTCTTTCTATTCATTGCAAAGCACATATACAGAAATTTCTTTGGAATTGAGCTGGGTCCAGTCCTGTGTGCATGCCTCAAAGGGATCGAAGCAACGAAACAGAACGGGTGGTATCCAACGGCATGGGCAGCATCTTTGGCAGTGACACCATTGGGGTAGAAGCGAGGCCGTTATGCAGGCAACATGGCACAAGCTACATGACAGTAACAAAGCACCCTTGTTTGTCAAGTTCGGCACAGCTGTAGAGTACAATAAGCATGTGCTCTTGACCATCTGAGCTTCATAGACCTTGGTATTTTTTTCTTCTCCATTCATATAAAATTCCAGAACCCTCCCAGTCCTAGGTAACTGAAACTGGCCATTGCTACGGTTTGCATCATTCTCTATCCCTCTGCTTGTTTGCTCAACAAATAATTTAATGGCTATTTTTCTGATTGCATCACTTTTGATTATTAAATTGATATGTATCAGTCAGACGTCCCCTCAATCTTCTGATTCATTCAACTCTGAAGCAAACTGCATGCTTTATGATTGGCTCATGGATGCAATGTAGCTGAGCTTACCACTAAGTAATAAGATATATTTGTTTCATCCTCCTCCGTTCTGTCACACTGGACAAACCCAATTTAAACATTGCTTTCGGCGAGCAAGATTTTGTTCACTATCCGCATTCAACTAGATATTTCTATGTAACATTTACTTACGATAAAAGTAGTTGTAGGAGTTGCTCCTTTGCAGCTATTCAAGATACCCTTTGAGAATGGAGGACCATATGCATGCTCTATTTCGCATGTGCATTTGATTGTCACCTATGAGCAACTCGCACGAAACTGCCAGCTCAAAAAATATTTGGGGCCTCTATAGCAACCTTCAGCTCATCTAGCAACCGATCTTGTGAGTAATCAGTCTGTGTTTGCCAGTCTGTAAAAACCACCGAAGGCACTAAATCAACACAATTATTAGTTACCCTTCATGAAGAAAGCCAAAAAGTAGATAATAATATGAGCAACGCACTACCACAGATTTATATAAAAGAGACAACATCATTAGCGACACGATATAAAAGGTCGTCGCTAATGATACATCAGAGATGTGTGTTTGATAGGTGTCTCTGATGTGGGCATATTAGAGACGTGTATTTGACAGCCGTCACCGATATGGACACATTAGAGATAGCTTTTTAACAGCCGTCGTTGATGAGGGCACATCAGAGATGCGTATTTGACAGCCATCGCTGATATGGCCATATCAGAGACGCACATTTGACGGCCGTCACTGATGTGGGCACATCGGAGACGTGCATTTGGCAGCCATCGTTGATGAAGGTACATCAGACGTGTATTGGACAATTGTCTCTATTGTGGCCATATCAGAGATGCACATTTGATAGCCGTCGATGATGTGATCATATCATGAAAAAAGCCAAAAGGTAGATACTAATATGAACAACGTACGGCTTAATTACAAATAAGAACAGATTTCTAGCTTAGACTGTCACAGTGTGCATGTCAGAACAAGGAGCCCGGGCCGATGGAGAGTCTCCAATGATGACTGGCAGCATAGGCAGCATGTTCAAGAGTTATGGTGTGGGGAAGTAGTACAAAGAGATCAAGGTGGCCATTGAATCATACTCAGACAGCATATTCTACCTCAAGGTTAGTGTTCTGGAGCTCTACAATCAGCATGGAAATCTTTGGATTGCATCGACAAGCCTAGGTTGGAAGATGAATTATCGGTACATTTTCTCCCCCATGGCGAAAAGATTCCAGAAACCTCCTAGTCCAAACTGAGCCTGAACCAACAATTACACTTGTGTCCATTGTATATTTCCCTACTGCATGGCTGTTCCACTAAATACATTTATACAAGCACGTGATACTATGTATCTTTTGGGAATAATGCCGCTGCCCACTCTCTATTTAATTATATGGCCTCTTTGTGCAGTGAACTACATATGCAATAGTACTGAAACGGAACTCGGACTGACTTTACCTGTGCATGTATCTTTACAGTGAACATCAGAGTAACACCAACAAGAGTAATGAATTTCAACAACAACAACCCACATGCCTCTATTACTGAATCATACTTCCATGTGTGAAATAATCATCAAACATTGTGGCTGCCTGGCCATGGATTAGTGGTAGCTCACGCCCTCAAGTGTTTTCACATGTTCAGAGGCGCACAAATACGAAAACTAAACTTAAAATATCATATATCGATTTGTATGTGACATTGAAAATAGAAACATTAACATTTCAAACTGTTAACATGATCAACTCGAAATAAAAAAGATAATTTTTCACATAGAGCAAACTATTGCTGGTGGAGAAATCTCTTGTACGAAGGACACAATGCATATCTCCTAGGGGTGTAAATAGGTGTACCTAAGGCTAACTTGTGAACCACTTTAGTTTGAAAAAATAGACTAGTTTCTTAAAATGGAGGGTATTTTGGAAAGTTAGTTCATTGTTTATAACTAAAGTGTTTTGGAGGTAATCTACCTGTCTTTAATTTTCACTATTACCCCACCCCCCCCCCCCCCCCAAAATTTTCTTACCCTTCTCTTTCGGATCTGCACAGTGATTCCTAACATGCATGTACCCCCTCTGTTATGAAATTGTTGTCATTCTACGATACAAGTTTGATCCTAAACCCCTTTTAGGAACGGACATATTTGGATCAAACTTCCGTGTTAATTATCATCATCAAAATTTGTGGCTGCTGGGTATGAATTATTTTATATGCGTGGGCATCTAATGGTAATTGAGACTCTTCATGTTTGAGTCTACAACATATGGTACGTAGGTTACTTTCCCCTTGTATGCTGTTAGCTGTTGCTGGCGGAGCAAGTCTCTTGTCTGGAACACAACATTCATACTTGTTAGGTTACTTTCCCCTTGTATGCTGTTAGCTGTTGCTGGCGGAGCAAGTCTCTTGTCTGGAACACAACATTCATACTTTTTTGCTCTCAAAATGGTGGTACGTACCCTTCTATTTAATTTGATTCTGTCCAGTGATTCCTAATATGTAAATCTTGAAAACATTCCTGCTCAAAAGCAGCGTTTTCAGAAGCAACAACACAGGACAGCAATAAGCCATAAGACAGAAAATGCTTTGGCAACAGTGCTCTACTGTTGCAAGAACAGAAATATTCTTCTGGAGCCTGCTGTCCCTCGAGAGTATTGTCACGAGTAGTGTGAGCCGGATCAGCACGTGATGTCACGAGTATTGGAATAGGCTTATTAGGACCGCGCGGACAAACCTTGGCAGAAAAGTCTGGTAATGGTATACACTCTACTATTGCAACACAAAAACTCCCGTAACCTCCAAGTCCTAGCCGAGCTTGAACAGGCTGTTATAATAATTGTTTGCTTTTCTTCCGTAACCCAAGGTTTCTCAACCTGATAATTAAGTAAATACAAGCACACGATAAGATATGTACATATTGTTTCCCAAAAATGATGTGGTGTTGTCGCTCTTCCATTTATATGGCATGCTCGGAACTACTCTCTCCGCCCGCAAAAGTCATTTCATGAATTGTGCATGTGAATTAAAAAAATGGAAAAGTACAAAGGGCAAAAAAAGGGGAGGGACGGTAGGTGTGGGCCTGTGGCCAAGGTAGCTTTATCACAGAACAACAACGGTTACCTGCGGCAGGCGTTTGCCTCGAACCCCACGCCTAAAAACCTTTTAACGCTGCCCTGCCACAAGGAATACATTCATACTCCTAGCTATTAGACTACCAATCAGATTGGTTGTACTGTCACTACTACAAAATAACCCTTCAATGTCGGTCCATAAAGGCCTACGATGTCAGTCAAACTGCACGGCATTGCTCACATGACGCTCTTATATGTTGTGGCAAGTGTCGGTCACAGGCAACCAACACTGCACTTTTCATGACAGTGCCGGTCATGCTAAAGTCAGTATGCTCGACACCGCTGACATTTGTCAGTTGCTGACATCAGCTGACACAGCATTGTTTATGATTTTATTTAACTGAAAAAATACCTTTAATCTGCCATGCTCTCTCTGTATATATTGCTATGAAGCAAAATAGAGAGCAGTACAGATTAGAAGAAAGATACTGTCTGAGGACTTAACATCCTCGGACTGTTCAAAAAAGCACCCGGTGGCTTCACCTATCTTTTTTTCACCGTCGACAAGTTTACTAAATAGATCGAAGCCGAGCCGGTGCCCAAGATCACTTCAACACGGGCGGTCGCTTTCGTCTGCAGCATCATCTGTCGGTTTGGGTCCCGAACTCTGTCATCATTGACAATGGAGCACAGTTCACCGGCCGACAGTTCCAGGATTTCTGCGACGAGTATCACATTCGGCTGGACTTCGCCTCCGTGGCGCACCCAAAGACGAATAGGCAGGTCGAGCGGGCCAACAAGATGATACTCCAAGGACTAAAGCCTTGGATTTACGACTTCATCAAACAGGCGATCGAACGATGGGCCAGCGAACTCCCGTCAGTTTTAAGGGGGTTTACGAACGACCCCCAACAGAACTACCGGGTTCACACTGTTCTTAATAACGTTTGGAGCAGAAACGATGCTGCCGACTGACCTTGACACGACTCTCCGCGAGTCCAAGCCTACGACGAGGAAAGGTCGCAGAACGCGCTGCAAGACGCTCTCGACCAGCTGCAAGAGGCCCGCGAAGTTGCCCTCCTATGATCCGCTAAGTACCAGCAAAGACTACGGCGACTACACGCTCGACGCATCAAGGGTCAGGTGCTAAACGTGAGAGATCTGGTGCTGAGAAGGGTGCAAACGAAAACCGACCAGCATAAGCTGTCACCCCCCTGGGAGGAACCCTTTGTAATCAAGTGCGTCTTGAGGCCCGATGCTTACAAGCTAGCAACCGAAGACGGCCGAGAGCTCGAGAACGCGTGGAACATCGAGAGCCTCCGAAGATTCTACACCTAATAAAAATAGCTAAGTTCTCGCAATTTGCCACGCCCCGCACCCGGGGGGCTACTTGCCTCCGCCCTCGCGAGTGTCGAAACGTTTGACCTCGCTCGTCTCTTTTCGATTTATTGTGCCGGAGCACCGCTCCTCGTTGACCTTTTACGTCTCATTTTTTTTCGCTGAATCGCGCTTCGTTTTGTTTTTTCGGGGTCGGATCCCCGGCCCGCGCCGAGCTCTCGGGTGATCCTCGAAAGCGATAAACTTCGCGCACATTTTTCGTTCGAAGTCTCCTCGCAGCTATACTATCAACGATCGGGAGCTGATGACACTTTATGGCTGTATCGGGCCCGACACCCGACCCTACGAGCTATACTCGACCCGTTCATTTGATTGATGCCCAACGGAACGCGAAAAACAGCCACAAGCAGCGAAAGGGGTCAGAAACTTGAGTCCGCGCTTCGTTTTTTCTCTGGGGTTGGATCCCTGTTTTTGTTTCTTCGGGGTCGGATCCCCGACCCGCGCCGAGCTCGCGGGTGATCCCCGAAAGCGATAAACTTCGCGCATGTTTTTCATTCGAATCCTCCCCGCGGCTATGATATCAACGATTGGGAGCTAATGACGCTCTTCGGTTGTATCGGGCCCGACACCCGACCCTACGAGCTATACTCGATCTGTTCGTTTGATTGACGCCAAGCGGGGCGCGAAAAACAGTCGCAAGCAGCGAAAAAGGGTCAGAAACTCGAACTCGTTCGTGCAATGATGATTTCTCTATTGATATCTTTCATTACACAAGACACGACTTTTTACAAACCTAACTCTATACATAGAGAAACGAGCCAAACCACTCAGGCAAGAAGTTCTCCGTCCTGAAGTCGGTGACGATCTTCGCCCTAGGCTCCTGCATCTCCACCGAGAGCGCGTCTAGCTGCTCGTCCGAGTAGCCGGATGCGAAGCCCTCGACGATCCTGCTGAAGTCCGCATCCGGATAGCGGGCCAGGGCCAGGGCCAGGGCTGTCACGGACCCGTCCTCCAGCGCCCTCATGATGACATCGGTGACGATCTCGAAAGCTGCTGCAGGGCGTGTGAGAGGACCCCCGTCGGGACGGAGTCCTTCGGCACGTCGGAGTATAACTTCTTTAGAAGACTCAAACCCGCTGACCTCAGGGTTTGAACTTCGCTCGCCAAGCCTACGCTCAAGACTGTCAGAAAAACGACTCCGAACGACGGAGCAAAGTAAAAAGGGGTCCACCCTTACCGTCTCGTTCCTTCTCGGCGGCCTCGGCAGCCTACCCCGCCCGGTCCATGCTCTTCCGAAGCCGCTCATTCCGGACTTGGGCCGCTGAGAGCTCCTCCTGGACTCCAACAGCCCCTTGGCGCCTCCGCTCGAGCTCCACAATCTCCTGCTCGACCTCGGACTGGAGCACGATCCTCTCCGACTTCAGGAGGTCGACCTACTCGAAGGCACGATCGCGCTCCTCCTTGACGATGCAGATCGTCTGCTCCAAAGTCGAGCGGGCCCCCTCTACATGCTGATGAAGGAGCCCGAGGCGTCGCATCTCCGTGTCATGTTCGGCGGCTTAACGACGAAGCCCTGCAATACCACAAGTTAAAATCCGACCCTGAAATCGGACGAATACTACTCGACTTACCGACGACCGTGCGGGTAGCCTGCTCGAGAGCCGCCGCGACCTGGTTAGCCCGGGCGTCGGAGGCCACTGCCTCCGTGCGTGCCTTGTGGGCCTCCTAGAGGGCGACGCGGGCGGACTCTTGGGCGGCGTGGAGTTGGGAGCGCAGGTCGGCCACCGTCTCTCCCGACTCGGCCCGGGCCTTCGCCGGCTCCTCCCGCAAGGCGTTGACCTCGGACTGGGAGGCGAATCCACGCGGGGGCCGACCCAGGGCGGTGTGGAGGTTGTCTTGCAAAGGGACTGTCAGCCCGAAGACTACAGGAATCAGAAACGAAAAATACTAAAGTCCAAAGACACACCAGGCACTCGATAAAGTGCGTCTCGTCAAAAATGGCGTCGACCTCCTCGGCGACCCCGAGCAATTGACGGAGGCCAGCAGCTAGCCTCATGTTGAGCGCCCGGGCCCCGCTCCCCCGGTCCATGAGGTAGCTGAATCCGTCGGCCGCCCCCTCAGGCAGAAGAGGCCCCCTCCCGGGGATCGTCCAAGCAGCGATCGGCGCCGTCAGCTCTCGCGCCCCACCAGCGGCCTCAGCACCGCCAGCCAGCGCCGCAGAAGCCGACGCCCCGACGATCTCCGGCATTTTGCCGAGAGCCGTCTCGC
>BCLH01000397.1:0-15995 GCA_001602315.1 Zoysia pacifica
ATGCACATTCTTTTCATCCAACAAATCCACAAGCCTCTGCAAAGTTACAAACACAATAAATAATATAAGAATTATCAAATATATAATCCCTTTTCTGAGACAGTTTGGAGATGACAATGTCTCAAAATGTGTATGTTTGACCACTGCTCTTTATTAGAATATAAATATATATCCCATATATTTATAGGATTATAAAAAGCATATTTCCTAGGTAAATCTATATAAACGATTTTAATAATATGATATTCATATTTCCAAAATAAATATTTTGAAAGTATTGCCAAGTTCAAAAGTTGAACCAGATACCGGCCAAAACATCAAATATTACTATAGTATAAGAAATAATTTAACTGTTACCTTGTAAAGAACAGAAAGTGACATAAGACCATCATCTTTTGTGACGGCAGCAAGTGCATGAACAGAGTATTTAGCTTGCCTTCGCGTGCCCTCAAGGCATAAACGTTCTAATAGTAGATCAAGGGTGCTGAGAACAAAAATCACATCAATTTAGTTCCATAATAATATCAGTTAGTAGCTTAAATTAGCAAAATAAAAGACTCTCAAGCATCTGAACCTTGATGATGCTAACTGTTCACGAATATTGCCACCAGCTTTCGATAAAACATGAGCAATACCCTCTTTAAGCAGCTCATTATCCTCCTTCAGGAGTTCTACAATATCTTCTTCAAGACCAGACAAAAGTGAAGGGAAAAAACTAGATATTGCCTGCACGCAGAAAGTATCAAGAGGCTAGAAGCTTTAGGGTCCCTTTGAAACGTAGGAATTTCGCAGGAATCACAAACGAATTTCACAGGAATCAGTTCAATTTCATAGGGAAAACGTAGGAAACAGGAAAATTTTCTATGTTTCAAAGGAGGCCATGGTAACAAAATAGATGGTTATCAGTAATTTGGGGGTACAAAAGATACTTTTACTAAACAAGATCATTGATTACCTTTAGGTGCAAGTGCTATTTATATAAACATGAGTAATCTGATCAATGATAATACCCAAACAAGGGACACATTAGCATTGCTAAAATGTTAGATCATTCAGCAACTGCTGTTAGCCTTAAGAAGCTGTTGTGGAATGTGTCATGAGACACTTCAATTATGTCAGTGCACAATTAAATAGACACCGGACAGCCAATCAGGAAAGCAAATCCTTAGGCCCAGGATGAAGGTGTTTAATCTGAGAATAGCACCTACATGAGTGACCCAATTTGCAAATTTTATGATTTTTCATGTCATAGGTCCCTGTCATGAGCACTAGTATCCAGTTAATGATTTCCTCCGTAGTAGCTACATTAACTCTAAACCATGAGGTCACAGCACGACTGGGCCTTAGGATTTCAAACATTCAAGGAAATCTCAAAAAAGGACTTATTGTTCAACCTAAGAGACAAGCAACTTTAGGTGCACCATAATTTTCCAGATGAACAGATGAATAAATAATCTGCAAAGCGGCTTTCATAAAACTGAAGTGATTCGGGAAGTTATCTTACCGTTAAAAGATTCATACACGATGATATGAGTTTTGTATTCCCAGAAGTCTTTTGTTCTGAAGCTTCTGACAGAATCTCCTTGGCATACTCCTTGTTCACAAGTAAATATGAACATCTCATTGTTAATGTGGCCACAAATTCATAGAGCACATTTTTTTCATCAAGTATCGTAAGTAAATCAGCCTGCATATAACCGATAAGGTTACATTATTTAATTATGATACATTCAATATGCTTAATTACTATAAATTTTTTCAGCATTTGGAAACTACATATGTGGATAGTGAAAGAAACAGTACTACAGCTTAGCTGGCAAGCATAGCTGCTCTAGCAAATGGTGAAGGGAATTGGAATAAAAAAATGGCAAAAGCTTGAATCAGGAACAGGCCAGATGCATCTTTTCTCAGCTCTCTCTTTATTTATATTTCATGTGAGAAACAGATTGATTATAGATAAAAGAAATAGAAGGTACCCGAAGAGACCAAGCTTTTTCAAATGTGATTGAACAATCAAGCAAGCTAGTGCATATTTTCCAGATATTGTCGTCTTTTAGTTGATGAAGCATGTTCAAGTTCTCCTCGCACTTTGCAGGGTCACTGAATAAGCGAGATATGCTCCGGAAACACCCCTGGATTCTTTTCTGTAGATCAGGATTGGCATCCTACATTACAAGTAGAATTAGAAAGATAAAGTAATTAAAAAAACAATACTTCTGAATATTCAAATTCAAGATTCACACAAACCTGGCTGAGTTGTCGAAGTGACATATACTTCTGCATTTCTTGTTGCAATCTGAAATTAGGGGATACCATATCATGGTATTTAAGAGCTCAATAATGGAAGTATCAAACTATGCAAACTCGATAGACTATCGAACCTTTGTTTTTGCAGAAATATCTGTTCAAGAGCTTTCATTTCAACTTTATCAAAGTGTGTAGCAGCCATTACCCAATGTTTCACTCTTCCCTTTGTTGGAAAATCTGGTGGGAACAATGAACCACATAAAATTGAATCGATTGACTCTGGTCTGCAACATAAATAAAGCAATTACATCAGAACTCTTGTAAGCTCAAAGTTGAGCTACATTAACAACATTCCACGTCAAAATGACCAAATAAAGAATAACTGTCTCTGGAAAACTCATTATTTAGCCACCTCTCATGCGGTAATAGTAACTTAGTATTCATATCCTCTTACACCAGATGTTCACATTGGACTAATTATAGATTCAAATACAGTTAATGCAGCTTCATAAAACTTTTGCCTAGCATACCAGAAAGAAGAAAGTACCACTGCTGTTAGGTGGGCCATAAGGTAAGTGGCGAACCAAACCAGCAGTAAACTTACAAAAGATAAGGTTTATATAAAATTAAATAACTGGTAAGAAAGGTTTTCCATATACAGCCCATGGGCTGGACAACAGTACTCAAACTAGTGTCTAGAAAGGGGTAAGACAGCCCCTAGGCATTGCATTAAGAAGACCTTCTCACGTCTAATCATGGCCTGTGTGGAACCAAGCACCCAATCCTTGAACACCATTGGATTCTAAAAAAGAAGCACATGAACTGTTGTATCTATAAGCATTGAATAAACAGGACTGTTTGAACTTTGAACGCCTATCAAACTTGCCTACACTAAGTTGTAACACAATGCAAAAGACTAAGTTGTAAAACAGTGAGGAAGACATGGCTTTTACAATGACTAGATCAGGTACCACAAGGTCAAACCAAGTATGTGCCTCACACACGTGAACTAGATTCTAAGTAACAGTATGACGATACTACTCCATCCGTATCCTTTTACATGTCATCCTAGGTGTGGGTGCGGGAATTAAGGAGGGTGAAAAAGGTGAGATATATTGAAAACGAGGAGAGAGATAGAGTATGAATGTATTGGGAATAGAGAGGTGTATTGGGAAGCGAGGATGACAAGTAAATGGGGAAAACTTGTGAACTCTAGGATGACAAGTAATTGGGGACGGAGGGAGTATTAAATTGCGGCTACAGAATTTAAGGTAAAATTTTATGCGTGCTAAACTTCAGTTTCACATTATGTTGTTACCTAAAATCTTTGTCATAAAGACATCTCAATATCTTTGCAGGGATCCACTCAAAATCATCGGAGTTTGTTGAGCTATCCCTCTGGCAGTACAGCTTATAAATTTCTGCGAGCCTCTCCATGGTATAGCACTTCACAGTCAGCTGCAGATACAAACTTTGAAAGTAAATCATACAGTTCACATAAATAAGAGAATTTGAAATTCAGAAGTAAGCAAAGAAAAACTAACCGATTTATCGCGGATGCGCTCCGCCACCACTTTAATAGTATCAGTTGTAATAGCATCATGTGAGTGGCAAGCTACATCACACAGTGCAGCCACCACTCCTTTTCTCACGTTTTCTTCATAATCCAACAATCTATCACATAGTGCCTCTGCCAGGGAGAAAACCATCAGAAAAGGCATAGTTTACTTCAAAGTCAAATAAAATGAATAACAATATACTCCTTACTGATTATTTCTGGAGCTTCAGGCCGGGAGGGGTTTGACATTAGACATCTCTTTGAATGCTCGACCACAGAAACACGAATATCAACTACTCTATCAGTCAGCCTCTTCAGGAACTCAGCGAAAAGTGACTTGAAAGATTCCAAGATAGGTGCTCCAGGTAAAGCAAAAATTTCCCCAAGTAACTCAACTGCTTTAGACCGAATATCTACTTCATCTGCCTAGAAATATCAAGCATAAACTTTAATTAACAAGTAAGACCGATCTAGAACCACTCAAATTTTGATTTTTGAGGAAAAGTGGGACTGGTTTTTGAGGAAAAAAAATGTGGAAGGCACTATCTATTTCCAAAAGCAATATGTATACTTTATGCGGTCAGTGCATAGGTATTTTCCATCCGTATAATAATTCAGAGTAGGATCATACCAGTAGTTCCCCAGTTATATAAGGCACGACCACCTTAACAACCTTTGGAGCACACTGATATATATCAAGCATGATTCCATGATGATCAACTTGACTCTTTGAAGAATTGCCATCTCCAGCCAAAGATGAAGTGAGAAACTTCTTTATGTATGGTTCAAGTTTTCCTGCGGAATGCTCAATAACATTATGAGCAAGTTTACGCGCAGACATTGCAGTACCCTAGTTAGCAAAAACAACAAAACCAGTACTTTAGAGGAAGAAATCAATATAAGAATCGGTTATAACAGTACATGAAAAAAGAGAAAAAGAATTCCGAGTTTCAAATCACCACTGAAACACAAGGAAAGGTACTCACAGTTTTCCTCTGCCCTAAAGCTGATAACAGTACATGTAGAAGGCTCTCATGTATATCTTCACTTTCATCTATAATAAGGTTCATTATAGTTTCCATTGACTTAATAATATTTTGTTCATGCCTGTCACTGCATCACAGGAGAACAAGTCAATCACAAGGGCAAGATAATGTTAAATACAAGCACAAATATAATACTCACTCCATCCGGGATATTCATTTTAGAGTTCAAAAATTGCCCAGTAGTATCGCTGTGGACATGGGTCTAGCAATTATGGCAAGCAATCACTTCTCACTCTCTCCCCCATCCATTCAGCCTAATCCATTGCCCATCTGCAACAACTCCTACCTGCTATACCCAGCGAATAATCTCTGCACCGAGGAAGACGTGGAAGGGGAGGTTGTTGAGGAACTCGGATCTGGGCGGTGGAATTGGGCGCCGACAGATACCTACGCCGGAGACAGGGATAGGGGCGCAGGCCTTGCACAGAGGAAGGCAGTGCAGGCAACGGGCGCAGAGGACAACAGAGCAGTCACGGACATGGAAGTCAGCGGCATGTGCCATGGACGTGAAGGTCGAGAACTCAGGGCCAGGAGCACGGAGGACGGCATCTCAGCATCGTGGGAGCTGCACTAGGCGATGCAGATCGGCTCAACGAAGAGGGGACTTGCCGCGACAGCGGCACCTACACACAGCAATAGCTGCAAAACAGAGACCTGCGCCATAGACAGGGGCCTGCATGTTGTTGGCGTGGCATGGACGGTGGCTGGCGGACTGCTGGTGCAATGATTAATTAGGCAGGAGAGTCATTTTGCTTACTCCTCGGTTTTGACGATTTTATCCAAAACAGCTGTCTTTAGGGACAGAGGGAGTAGAAAACTAAAAGTGGACAATCTCTACTGGACACACTTTCCAACAACTGTACATGACTACTCATAAATGTTGTCTGGAGTAACCATCCACCAATGACCCATTACTAATCAACCATATGGTGCATATAAATGTTCCGAGTTTCTGATTTAGGACGTAATACAATATACCAGTGTATGTTATGAAATAGGTTTTACGATCACGAGATACCACCAGAAAGAAGTAGTACCTGAATGATAATGTGTTTGTTCTTTGCATTGACTTAGTTGGCAGTTTAAACAGTAGAAATGTAGAATTACCTGACAACTTCTAAAAAGGTTTGAAACATGTCTGTGATGAGATCATCGCATTCAAGGTCTAACATCACAACACATGCTCGGTATCTAGCAACTGTTTCAAGAATAGCAACTCTCCTGGAAAAGGATTGACTATCGACGTCCCTGAGTCCCTGAAATGTACCTACAATCAGGTAGAATATGTCCTGCAAGAGAAATAAAAAATAAGCATTTAAATTTATTATCCAACTTCTATGGTTCAGTTGTTGACACCATCTATAACAATTCCAAATGACAGGTACCCGCAAAACATCATCATTGTAGGGAGCGTCAGGGGCAGTTATTCTTGTAATTTCACAGAAGCAGATTGCCAAGAGAACTTTGACATCTTCATCCTCATGTTTCAGCAACTCTTCTCTGGTGACAGCCTTTAAACATGGTTGAATCGCATCCATCATGGAGGACCCCGGTGACTGTTCTATACCGTGTAAGCATTCCTCAACTTCCTGCAGTACAATTAGCAAATATTCAGGACTTAATAAGAATAAAATTTCAAAAAAATAGATAATATAGACAAAAAATTAACTGTAATACGGTAGACGAGACAGTTTTTGAGAGATAGTGAAGAGTAAGCAGTTAGATCCAGCCAGCACAATTAATACCCATTATTGTCCTCATGCCCTATGTCTTAGGAATAAGAATAGAAGATGCCCTATGTCTTATGAATAAGAATAGAAGTAAGAAAACCGATTACCATGATATCTAATTCTTTAGTCATAATGACATTAAATGACCAGAATGTCAGCTTTCCCAGTCAACAAAAAAAAATGATCTACCATTTTAAGCTTCCAAAATCATAACTCACAACAGGAGCCACCAAGGCTAATTGCAATGAGGAAAGAAAACAAAAATATCTCAGTCATAGCAATAATTAATTAAGCCACATAACATGAGCGACCCCTTATTTGTGGGCGCAGAATACACAACGGGAAATGCATGCTAAAACTATGGGTCGATTCCCAATTGTGATCCTTGAAATTATTTGCTATTATTGATCTTAAAAGAGTCACTAGTCTTTTGACTGCAACACCTGAAACAGATTCTTACAATTTACAGGTAAGCGAGTTTAAAATATTAGTTCCGCTACTTTTAACTTCAGATGCTAGCTGAAATATCTAAGCTAACAAATCTACAGAAGAATAGTTCATCTAGATTCACTGTAAATAAGATCTGCACCCAATCAATTCTAGATCTTTAAAATAATTTTCTTCTTAGCCATGAAAAATATTCCAATCCAGTACACAGCTCTTGTGAAAGTATACAGATCCCTATACAGAAGTATCAGGAATTCCAAATTCAAGTAACAAAAGCAGCATTCGATTTAACATAGCTGTACCTGTGCGCAAACTAGCAAATTATGATGTTACACATACAAAGTTGAAACCCACAGAGCTCTCTTCACAGACTAGGCTATTTATGTCCAAGAACTACATAATTGGAAACGAAGGAAATATCCAGAAACTATCCATCTTCATACAGGTCTCAGCATCCTGAAACCTAAGACAGAGCTACTGACACAAGCACAAAAAAATAAATTATGCCTAAAATATGTTACCCTTAGAAGATTCACTATCTTTGTTTTTTTTTTTTTTTTTTGCCTGACCAATCCAGACTAAGGAACAAAAAGAAGTAATACATGTGACATAAATTGTCCGTATCTGTTGTAGGACAGACATCTGGGTCATGTTCTGGCAAATCCAGGTAACTATCAAATGCATGATTTATTAGGCAATTCGCACGTCAAACCGAACTAATTATTGTTACTCGACAAATACGATGACAATTTATTATAAAGGAAACTACCATATAAACAACACAATCAAGGCACTGTCGTGCACGACAACAGTACGTCTCTCATCGCAGCAACTCCATGCAACACGCCACAGCTATAAAGTGGTTTCCCATGAAGCGCCAAACAAGAATCCTACAGGCAAAACTCCTCAAGTACAACCAACATAACCATGAACGATCCAAAATGCGAAGATTCATACAGTAAACCCTAAAAAACCTAACACAGCAGTTCCAGATCCCGAACAACAGAAACTCAAGCATAGGGTCTCCAACGGCATCCACATGGTTCCAGCATATGACTCCAGAAGCTGCACTACGCATTTCCGACACTGGAAACCAACCAAACCAATTCCAGCCAGAACCAGCACAAATCTTCTGGCACTGCACCAACTGAGGTGGTCTAGCAGCCGTAGCAACACAAATTCGCCAAAACCTAGCCGGCTAGGTTCTAACCCAAAGCCTACGACAAAGCCCGTGCCTTCGAGCCGTCCTACCAGCTCAATTCGAGTGACACCAGCTTAACCTAGCACCCCGAGCGGTATTCCGCGCCGGAAACCCTAACCGCCAGCACCAAGCTCGTCGCCAGTCTAAACCCTAAACCAGCCGAATTAGCGCGTCTCGGCGACAGATCCACGAAGAACCTAACCTCGGCGCGGCCAAGAGCAGACCGCTCGTCACCAAAGAGAAAGGAAGCTTCGGGAGGAGGGAGACCTCCCTCTCTGTCTACCCGTGGTCTCACCTCCAGGAGCTTGGCGAGCGCGTCCGCGGGCACCGGCGCCGCCGCCTGCAGCTTCTCCCCGAGCTCCCGCAGCTGCTCCTCGGCCGCCATCCTCGGCCGCCGCGCCTGATCGACGCCGAATTCGAATTCGCCGCCGGTCGGAGCTCTCCCAGTCCCAGTTCCCTGCCCTCTTCGAGCTGTTTCTAATCTGAGAGGAAGGGCTCTCGCCTTTGGACAGCTCTCTCACGCTCGCTGTTTCGAAATTGGTGTGCCGAGAGAGGAGAAGCGGAGAGCTCGTGACCCTAATGCGGCGTGGGTTGGGATCGGGTTTGGTCCGGGTTTCCGGAGTCCAGCCCAGCCAGCGAGCTGCCACGCTCCTACCGGTTCAGAGATCTGGACCGTCCGTCACGCGATGAGACTCTGAATAAGTCACTGACGACTAGGGCTATATTTTGGTGTGACCCACGTTGCATCGAGTCTTGTTTTTTGCGGAAGCGGTATAACGAATATTTTCGGCAGCCGTTTTAGGACAGCGTTGAGATCCCAGTGCAGGCTGCAACGATGGGGCACCCGTTTCAGATTTTTTTTCTATTTTCTGTATAAGTATTCTTGCTAAAGAGTCCTTAAACTATGGTAAGAATATCATGACACTGCCTCTTTGAGACTCCATCTTTTTTTTATAACTCGTTTTAAGTTTAAGTACGAGAATTAAAAAAATGTGAAAAGGATAAAATATATTGAAAAACAAGACGAGAGAAATAAAATGGAGATGTACAAAAGGTGAGATGTTTCTCATTGCAATTAGCCTTGGTGGATCTAGAATTTTAGCATGTGTTTCCAGTTTTGCAATTAGCCTTGGTGGATTCAAATTAGAATTTTAAGGCAAGGCCCTCATTGAAGGAGAAGCACAGCAGCCCGAAACTCTGTACAACGGTCGAACAAATTGAACCCCACCTCCACAAGCTTGCCCATTATATTTTCAGATTATTGTCATATGACAACTTTTACTATAAAAATAAATTGGATTTATTATCCTAATGATAACAATCAGAGAAAACAAAATAATGATTCTCAGTTGTAGGTCCTATTTAGAAGTAAGAATTTCACAAAATCAGTTTAATTTTATAGAAAAATGTAAAAAAAAATATAAAAAAATTCCGTATTTCAAATGAGCCTTAAGGTTATCGGAATGATATGACTATAGATTCTCTATCAAAGATACATTCAAATCGAATTGAAGATAAAATATATTGTCCTTAATTGATTTGTTTCAAATCATCATAAAAATTACACTTCTACACCAGTGGCCGCTTAGTTTATTTATCAGTTAGTATTAATAAAGCAATACATAATAGTTGCCCAAAAAATAGCAAAGTTGGTGTCATGGATCACAATCGGTTGATTATATTGTGTTTACGAGCGCTTCACGCCGTAATCCCTAATGGTCGGTCGAATTTGTAGCACCTGGAATAGTACTTCGTGTTTTGATGGGTCACGCATGTAGTGTAGAGTCTATGCTATTGGAGTGGTAACATTCTTCAAATGCATGAGATAGGGGCAGAAGAAATCCATTGATGATTAGGTATATAAGAATTAATTAAACAAAAAAAGCCTTTTAGAGAAGGTTTCGTGTCAAAAGGCCCAGCTTGAAACCAATGCAGTTTCTTGAAAACTGGTTTATATATTCAGTTTCATAGATTATGAAGAAAAATTAAATGATGGTGTTTGAATGCCAGTTTATAGAAACTTGTTTTTAGTTTTTTTTTCTTGTCAAATGACATCTGTATTCATATTTTATTTTAAATATATGAGTTTGTTAAAGAGTAGTACGTCTTTTGGTTAAAGCAGAAGAATCTAGACAGACCAGATTCTTGGTTTTTAAAAAACTAGGAAACTGGTTTCTATAAATCAAAGCAAAAACTACCATGTTTGAAGTTAATTCAATTTTTAAAAACTGGTTTTTTATAAACTAGTTGTATCTAAACAGGGCCTAAGGTAAGCTCTGATTATACTGGCCTTATTATCCTTACGTTCTCGGATTTTTTTGAATTTTCATGTGTTTTTTGCCAATCATTGCTCAGTAACATCTTTTTATAAAAATAATACTAAAATAGAAATAACATCCCATTACATGACTTGTCTTTAGAAATAATTTCAGACATATGTCTAATTTATTTTTTTAATATTTTTTGAACAATAAACAATATAGTTAGTCAGCTACCGTCTCGCATTTAGATGCGATTTAAACTGTTATTTAAGACATGTTTGTTTGGGCTTTTATTTTGTGCTTTTAGAAAAGTTGATTGGTGACTTGTTAAAAAAGCAGGCTAGTGAAATTTGAATATTGATTTTTATAATATATTTTTAGCTTCTCAGCACACCAAAATAAAAAAAATAGTTTAAAATGTGCTTTTTCAGCTTTTAATTTATTTTATAAAAACTTGATTTTTAGCTTTTCAAAAGCAAACCTTTTAAAAACCATGTTTATCTCAGCTTCTCAAACCTTAATTTCGTTTAGGAAAATATGACGTTTATGCGTGCTTCAGCTCCATAGTGCAACTTAGGATACGTTAGATTGTCGCGGGTGCTTTGGCATCACCTACCACCAAAAACATCTTAGGCGCTATTAAGTCGTACAGTAAAAACGTGTTGTACGTCTGCACAGCCGCAGTAATTTGATCCCAACGAACCTCTTGGCCTTTCAGCCCACCAGATTCCTAATCAGGTGTTGAAAAAAAAAAACTAACGTGGTTCCCGACGGCGTACATGTGTGGGCTACGGAACGGGGCCAGGCTCTCTGGTTTTTGCATCCAAGCAGCAAAGCCAGTCCCCGTTCACGTGACTTTTGGATAACATCTGGCTCGGGTTATGAAAATGGCATGCAATAAATTTGATTGAAAAAAAGTTTGAAATTCTATTATCATGTTTGGATGCTTACACAGGATAAGAAAATGTGGGTGAGATCCACTTTCTAGCAGCTAGAGCTAGTGTATTTCTCGTTGTAGCCCACCTCTTCCGATGGAGTTAGAATAGTGAGAAATGAGACCATTTTTTTTCAACCTAAACTCTACTCATTCCATCTACACAAACATTGAAAAATACAACCTTCGCTCCACATTTCCTAACCCAACCTTTATTCTCAAGTGCCCAAACAACACCTCAAAATCTCCAAATCAATCCACTAAAATCTGTGCAGATGTGCACTGTTCCTTCCTAGGAAGGCGATCCAAACGAAACCAACACTCAATGGATAACATGCGAATTGCAGGCTTGGGAAGTTGGGATCAGCACGTCGAACAGCTCATCTGCCACAGCCTCATCGCAGCGTGCAAGCACGGACAGGAGACAAGGCCTGCGAAATGGTGGTGGTACGGTTAGAGATGTTACGATGCTTAAAGTTAATTATAGTTGTTTATTTAATCAAATTTAATAATTAAAAATTAAGAAGGTATCTACTAAAATGTATTAAATTGGTAGATCTAGTAAAATAGTGAGATCGATACCAATTTTTTTAAAAAAAGTCTTATTTACCTCTTCAACTATTATATGTGTTCGCTTTTTCTCTCTCAATTACAAAATCGAGTATCCAGACTGTCTCAATTTTAATAACCGTTCGTTTTTCCTTCTCGAGTGGTTTAATCAACGATTTTTGCTAACGTGGCAGTTGATGATGAGGTGTTATTGATGTGGTGATTTTCACTGACGCGTGTAGTCTATATGGCGATTTTTGCTGACGTGGTAGTCCATATGGCAGTGGGCAGCTGACATGTCCTCGCTTTGTTTAAAATTCGAAAAAATACTTAACATATTAAAAAAATATGAAACTTTGCATAGACTCGAATCATTTCGCAAGGAACAACTTTTATTTTAGACCCAATTTCAAAATCAAAACACATTTTATTTGAAAAATTCAGAAATAAAAGTAACCAGTCAGAGTCAAACCAGGCCACACGGGATCTGGTGATCCCGGGTGGCTCACGCGAAGCCAGGGCACTAGCCATGGTGGTGGCGGCCTGAGCCGGCAGCGGCTCGTCGGCACGTCGTTTAAGCCGCCCGAAGCCCTGTACCAAATTGGCGGCCGAGGTGTGGAAAAACCAATGGAGGGGTCAACGAGGGCCGGACTTCACCGAAACATGGTCGCCGACGGCGGCGGCACCGAAGGGGTCTTCGGTGGCGGAGCGAAGGCGCTCTGGTCGACGAAACTCGACGCCGAAAACGCTGGGAGCTTCACCAGCGCTAGAGGAAGACAGCATAGGTGAAAATGTCATCGAGGATGGCCGTAGCTAGGTCGTCAGTGGCGAGGTTCTTTAGTTCAGAAGACTTGTGGTAGACCCTTTCGAAATTTCTGCACAGTGACGAACAATATGTCCGAATCTTGAGTCAACCAAGTGCATTGGTGAGTTAGGAACGCGAATCTCAAAGCATCGAAGACAGCTCACTGAGAAATCAACGGACTTGAGCTGACTTCCTAGAGAACTCGGAATTGGGAAAAAATTTCAATTCGGGCAGCTCGACTGGAATTGGGGAAAGAGGAGGGCAGTGAGGGCTCAGGGCAGGGTTGCTTATATATTTTACAATGTGGTATGAAACTTTCTTTGTTGATATATCTGATGCGAATAACACGTGTGCCATAACAATTATACTGTATTATGATTATATACAGATGAGAGTGAACCCAACCATTGCATAACAGTGAAAAATTCTAGCTGATCTTCTATATAGTCATCTCTTATCTCTTTCCAATTTTCAAATTTAAATTGCAGTAAATAGAGCTAATCAAATGCTCAGAGATGTTGCCGCGCCTATGTTTCTAGTACTTTTTAAACTAAAGTATAAGTTATTTTGTATAGACTTAGAAAATGCATCTGCCTGTTTCGGCGCAGACATGAATTAGCTCATACCCCATGATGAACTACTGATGAGCATTCATACCCTAATTGATGGTGCCTTTTTCAGTATCTAGTAGCTTTGTAAATTTTGGTACCTATCGCACGTAACGTTGTTAAATAAACACTTTATTTCCATGAATCTAGAAAATATAAACGAAGATCATCTATGTCAAAAAAACAAAAACTGCAAGCGCGGCAAATGCCGCGCAATTTTCTAGTAACTCTTATTTTTTAAAAATCTATGTGACATGCTTTAGCAGATAATTGTTAGTACTTTTGGGGACAATTGACCGAGCACCTCAAGGCCATCCGTAATGGTTGAGGAGTTGGCTGTATCACTTGGACACGTCCATGGTGCTGACAAGATGGAGGCCTGCAGGTTGAGGGTGAGCAGGATATGGTCACTGCGCCAGCAGGCATCGTCGCCGGTTGCAAGCGAAGCCTAGTGGCCGTGCGAGGAGCTCCGGCTACCGGACGGCGAACCCGTTTCCATGGTCGAGCGTTCTCAAATCGTGGTCGACGCCGCGACGCGTCCTACCGTCCCTCCCCACCGCGTGGCACTCCATCCCGGCGCCGCTCCTCGTTGTGCTGCTCTCCGGTCCATGCGGCAGCCGAGCTGCTCTTCGGCCACACGCACAACACGACAACACCATCGACGAACTTGATGGCGTCGGGACTCGGAAGTGTTGAGCGGGGGCAGCAGCAGCACTGATAGAGACGACACGGTAGAGTGGCTCGGACCTAGGAGCGGCAGCGGCAGCGGCACCGGAGGACTCGGTACCATCAGGAGCGTCAGGAGGGAAGACACTGTTTTGCACAACCAAACGGAGATAAAGCACGAGATACAGTCTGAGCCTTTGTGCTCTAAATATAAAGCGCAAAAAAAATAATTTACAAGATCTCTAAAAAATTTTAAAGCCTCATCATCTTTTAAAGAATTAGCTGGAGCAAGATGATATTTTATATTTTTAAATTTTAAAGCACCAATCCTTTGGGATGCTCTTAGAAATAAACTTCTACGAGGCCGTACCACGGTATTGCAATTAAAAAAAAAATCATCGCTTGGTTCGTCCCGCGCTCGAGAGCGGTTTTTGCAATTACTGCTGAGAAAAAAAAAAGAGTCAACTGTTCTCTGACATGGAACCCGTAAGCATGTGTGGCAGGTCAAACGGAGGCGCCACGTGAGCCGGCCGCGCCCCGAAGAAACGACAAGCATGAGACAGCGCGAGCTGGCTCCAGCTAAGCCGTGGCGTACCAGTTCAAACGGGCGGCTTCTCCTTTCCGGCGGAAGATACCGCCCCGGCACCACCCATCTTTTCCTATCTGCCGTCCAACACTCCACTCCCACTTGACATTTCCCTTGCACGGACGCCGCTGCCGCTCCAGTCACGCACTCACGCCGCACGTATCCTTTGTGAGAGGGAGAACACCACTGGCAGCTGGCAGTTGACAACTTGACATCCGGCGCACGGACACGGGTGGCGACATCCAAAACAAGATCAATGCTACTAGGGTTTTTACGACTTCATTCCAAAATGGTTTCAACTGACAGGAGTAGATGAAAACGTTCCGCGCAACTCTCTTCGTCCTGTATTATCTCTCGTATCAATATCTTCAAGTTTTTCTTTTTTACTGATCATTCTTACTATATCCATTTTAAAATAAGTATCTTTTTAAATTTTGAAACATTTACATTTGATCATTTGTCTTATTCAAAAAATTTTAAAAAATATTATTTATTTTATTGTGAAATGATTTATTGTTAGAAGTATTTTAAGCTTGATTTATTTATTTTTATATTTTTATAATTTTTTTCATAAAATAAATGGTTAAATGTTAATTTAAAAAAAATAAAAAATATCATCGCATTTTCTATTTCTAAATCTAAAACAACAACTAACTTAGAACCAAAGGAGTATAAAGATGAGGATGTAATTTCACCACGAACGAAGCAGCAAACTGATTTGGATTTTTTTTTTCTCACCATGGGGCACGACACCAACAGGGCAAGGAGAGGAGTTAACAATGTTACAGTCTCCGGCTCGCCAGCCGCACAGGATTCCGGCACCAACGTGCACCCCTCCACTCGCGTTTCCACCCTGTCCCCACCCCACCCAACCCCACCGGCCGCTCAACGCCGGCCGGCGCCACCCTCCCGGCCCATCCCCACTGCCGCTGGGACCAGAGTCCTCGCGGCCACCCGCCGACACGCGGGCCCCGGCGGCCGCTGGGGGCACATGCACTCCTCCCGGACTCCGAGAAGGAGCGAGCCGCTCCTCATGCTCGGAAAAAGAAACGATTTTTAGGCGCGCCCTTTTTTTGCCGTTTCTTTTTCCCCTTTATTACGGAGAGAATGAGAAGCACACTCCCTCCCTCCCTCCAATCAACCGCTTTTCCACCTCGATTCGTCTCCCTCCCTCCTCTTATCCCCGCACCTTTCCTCTCCGGTCCACCGGCCGCAGCTTTCCCCAGCGCCTCTCGTCTCGCCCCGGCGGATCGAAGAGGGCCCGTCCATGGCGGTACGTACGCGCGCGCGGCTCTGCTCCGGGTTACCTGTGTTGGTTTTATCTGGCTGTTACGGCTTGTGTAGCTGTCGCGTGTGG
>BCLH01000397.1:16005-40598 GCA_001602315.1 Zoysia pacifica
TTCGTCTCCCTCCCTCCTCTTATCCCCGCACCTTTCCTCTCCGGTCCACCGGCCGCAGCTTTCCCCAGCGCCTCTCGTCTCGCCCCGGCGGATCGAAGAGGGCCCGTCCATGGCGGTACGTACGCGCGCGCGGCTCTGCTCCGGGTTACCTGTGTTGGTTTTATCTGGCTGTTACGGCTTGTGTAGCTGTCGCGTGTGGCCTGGATCGAGGTGAGCTCTGGATTTGGTTAGTGACAGAGGTTCAGAACCGGGATTTCGTCGTAGCCCTGGTGGCCGGTCAGGAAATTTGTGGGGCAAGCCGAAGGCTCCCCTCTCGCGCGATCCTGTGCTGGGCTACCGGCGCCGTGGGTTGCTGCTCCCTTGGAATTGTATTGGTCCTGACTCCTGAGCGACCCGACGGTGGATATGAATCTCCTTTTAGGCTTGCCTCGGCGGCCATGGGTTCTTCATTTCCAGACGACTATTGCCACTATAAATTCAGGTTCTGGACTGTTCTGTTGGGACGGTATTTAGGATTTATGCAGAATGTGAGGCCCTTTGCAGCTCAGCCATATGATATCCTAATTTGTTTTTTGCCAACTAGATGCGTAGTAGAACGTAGTTTGGCCTGTTGGAAGGAAAATTTAACGCCGAGTTGTAGGAGTATATTGGAATGGTGGGAGATGATTAGCTAGATGCCTAGATTGGGCACATATTTCCAATCCATCTGATGAATCAATCATCCTCAATAGCTAATATTGTTATTTGATCCCTATGGTTCAGTTAGTGAACTGATTTTAGTATACATAAGAAAATGAGTGCTTGACTCGAAGAGAACCATACACAGCTGCAATCCAATAGTCACACGAGGTATCTGGTACCTGACTACAAATAAGAAACTGTTTTTTAGTTGTAAAAATGTTAAAATGGATTCAACAACACGCTTGGCAACTATAGTTGAATCTTTCTGCTATTGTATTGTATGCTGTAGCAAAGAGACTCAAATAGAAGTAGCTTTCTGCGCATGCAAAATTGTTCTAGGGAACTTTCTAGGTAATCCTAACCTTCATATAAAGTGACAAAGCGTGAATTCTTGTATAAGGGGTTGCCAAATCAAACATATCAGGAAATGACAGCAAGGCAGGTGGAGCCCTGCCAACCTTCATTACATCCCAATGCTTGAATTTGTATGGCTCTATATATGGTTGGTTGCTATGCTGTGATACAGAATCTGGTTAGTTAGGAATATTTTCCATTCCTATGTGCTTCTGTTGTAACAGATCCTAAAAATATGCTCTCAAATAAAACTAAAAACCAAAATAGCAAATAATAATCACTTGTGAAAAGTCACCGCAATGCCAATCGGAGCCCATGTATAGTATTTTGGACACTACTAAAATGCCAACTCTTTTTTGCTAGTTTGATGTATATATCTATTTTCTATTAGATGTCAAGAAGTATTCTTGGTTTTCTACTATGGTAGATGGCTAGATGCACATCTGTGTGGCAATTAATCATTGAATTGCTCATGCTGGCATTACTATTTTCCTCACCTGTTTCAAAATTCTTGATCCCTGGAATAATGCTCCACTTTTCTCTGAACATGTTACTTTGTTTGCATAATGATGCCCCATATCAGGGCATCTACGTCTCTAGTCGTTAAGTCCTGCTCGTAGAATATTCGATTTTCTTGCTGTTTTGCATCTCATGGTGGGTCTTGCTACAGTAGTTGCTGCTTGCAAAAGCCTGCATTTCAGTATATTTGATAAGATTGTCACACATGATTTATCCTGTTCGCCAATTTAACTTACTTGACAAAGTTGGCAACTTTGATTTCTATTAACTGAGATTTTTAGTAGCCGACTCCTTTGCCACTGTTAACACAAAAGAAACCAGTAGATCACTTGAACTTGGATAATGGTGTTTTTTTCTAGGAGGAATCAGGTCGCCCTTTACCCAAGTTCGGTGAATGGGATGTCAATGACCCTGCTTCTGCTGACGGATTCACAGTGATATTCAACAAAGCTAGAGATGAGAAGAAGGGTGGAAATGGGCAAGACACAGATTCTCCTTGCAAGGACACTAGGACTGAGAGGGTGGAATCATATGCTGCCAAGCCAAACTCGGTATGCACCTTCATGAACTTGATCCATGACCTTTGTTGAATTTCTTTTGATGAAACAACATACTGGCTTCGGTCCTGAGCTTTTGACTTGTCATTAATCTTGCTGTTCTCATGTGCAGAAGAAATGGTTTTGCTGTGTGACGTCCAGTCCTACACAGTCCTGAGGACGAAGATTGTTGGGGGAGTAGCAAAGATACCGGGCTTCTAATTTTTCCCTTTATACATACTATCCATAAGTCGTAGTAGAGGTAGCCGAGGCTCTCTGGGCCTTTGGGATGGTCGTAAAACTCTGAAGTGCGTGTATGTATTTGTGAGGGTTATCAAACACAACTGGATAAGTGGTCTTCATTTGTAAAAGTGGACATCTGACTGTAATTCTTATCGTCATTCTGTCTCAAAAATGGCAATTCAGTGATTTCTGTGGAATGCATTACTATGTCTGAATGTCGTGTGACAAGGTTGGAAGAATGGTTGAGACGATGTTGGAGTTCATGCATAGCACAACCAATCATGTTTGTACTTTATATTTTCTGTGTGCACGTGTCTATATGATCAATGTCACAATTTTAGTTTCACTGCTAGTCCGACCATTTATAGCTTCGGCCCATTTACCTTTTCTGCTTTAAAACTATCTATGATTTCACTACCAAGGTAATGGAATTTTCGGGGAATTCCTCTCCGTGAAGCTGTTGTTTTGGTCTCATAGGTAGTTGAAATTCTTTTCTCTGGACTGCATATTCTTAAGCTCCCTGTCCAAGAGAATTTTCGTAGTTTTCTAAGCTGAAGTTTTAGAGCTGTTAAAATAAAACAGCAATTTCATCTACATCTGCAGATATATACTCGTAAGAGCCTTGCCAAGAACAAATCGCAACAAGAGAGCAAGTCAATGCAAGTGTGTGCACGAAGGTAATGCTGTAGAGAAAATTCGTTTTCTTAACCTTAAAATTGTCACTACTTCCTTGCTTGATTTTTTTTGAACTTCCCTCTAAAGATCAAAATTTAGATTTAGTTTTTTTCTACCTTTTCGTTAGTTTAGAGCACTAACAGTGTAGGGGCAAGGTGCAAGAGCGTGAAGTAGTAGCAGATCACGTGCGGTTCGTGACAGTGATCATGCTATCAATATATATCTGTCATTTTGAGATAATGACATGGCAATGAAAATATGATTCCGACCACCATTTTATGTTAAGAGCATACTTAAATAAATCAACAAAAAGTGAAAAATACCTTTCATGAAAAATTCATGCTTGTTATATTTATAGAGTGAATTCTTTATTCGCCCCTCGAAAATTTATTCAATCCCTCGTCCAACCAGAAATTTTTTTTATTCTCTCTCATTCTTAATTTTTCTTCTCTAATTTACCCTAACTGCTATATAAAAACATATTTTTTATTTATCTAAGTTGAAAAAAATCAACATTCTTTAAAACTAAGAAAAATAAAATTTGATATTCTTAAACATGTATGTTTTCGTAATAAAAAAATGACTTTAAAAATACGAAAACATATTTTTTCATATTTTTGAAGTCATTTTTTTGTTATGTTTGATGTAGTTACATACATGTTTAAAAAATATCAAATTTTACTTCCCATAATTGAAAGTATTTTGGTCTTTTTCAACTTAGATGGGTAAAAATCAGTTATTATATATATCAGGTAGGACGAATTAGAGAAGAAAAATTAGGAATGAGGGCGAATAAAAAAATTGAAAAATTTTGTGGGCGGATAAGGGATTACATAAATTTTTGAGGGCTTATTAACTCATATTTATACCATCAGATTTTTTTTCATAATTTTAGGCAGCTAACAATTATCCATGGGATCCAAACCGATGAAAAATCCAAGCTTGTTATATTTATACCCCCAGATTTATTTTTTTTCTTCATAATTTTAGGCAGCTAACAGTTATCCATGGGATCCAAGCCGGGCTTAAGCCTCCTTTGAAACGCAAGGTTTTCGCAGGAATCAGTTCAATTTCACAGAAAAATGTAATAATCAAAAAATTGTTAATCAGAAAACCGACTATAAGTATGTCCTAAATGACAAACATTCTTGCTAATTCAGGAGGGACTATGTATCAGGGCCAAGTTAGTAATTGAACATTTTTTAATTTTTTTTGCAATAAAGTTAGATAATTTTCTGATGTTTCTGGGTTAATAGCCAACCGTCATCATATCAGTCAGTATTTCCTTTTTCCCAAGCAAAATTATGCACCTTTTTTTTTTTGAAACACCTGTTTTTCTTACACCCAGAATAAAATCTTTGGATCTTTCAAGTAAAGCAAGATACCAAAGAGGCAAAGAGCCACGTGAAAATAACTGGAATATATATCCACTTACAGCCCACCAGATCGGAAGAATCTCACGAGCGGAGTAGTAGTGCCACAAGGAGTCTCCAGCGCGTGCGTTGACTTCATATTAACTTCTTTTATACAGTAGTAGTATGTCGTTTTACAATGACCCAGTCCTAATCGACTAGCCCCACCTGATAATGAACATCCCAACTTTTGCTGACCCAGCAGCACTAGCAGCAACATTATTCTAAACTTGATTACGTGTAGATAATTTACTCGCTCACCATCGTACAGTACTGTAATCAGCACACAAGACTGCTACTATTTGATCTGCGCCAGCATGCACCTGATGTCCTTGGCCGTGGGCCGCTCCTTGGGTTCGTCGACGGTGCAGAACACGGCGATGCGCAGCAGCAGGAGGATCTGCTCGTCGTTCCCTGCGCCGGCGATGGCCGGGTCGATGGCCTGCGCGAGGTCCCCGTCGTGCATCACGCGGCGCAGCCACTTGACGAGCCCGACGTCGTCTACCCTCGTGAAGAACGCGTCCGTGGGCTCCTTCCCCGTCCCGAGCACCGCCAGGATCACGCCGAAGCTGTACACGTCGCACTTGGCCGTGAACTTGAGCGTCTGGTGGTACTCCGGCGCGATGTACCCGAGCGTGCCGGCCAGGTTGGACGCCGTCACGTGCGTGTGCTCGTCGGGCATCGCCTTGGCGAGCCCGAAGTCCGCGATGCGCGGCTCCATGTCGTCGTCCAGCAGGATGTTGGCCGGCTTCAGGTCGCGGTGGATGATGGGCGGCCGGTGCGAGAGGTGCAGGTACTCCAGCCCCGCCGCCACGCCGACGGCCACGTGCAGCCGCGCCGGCCACGGCAGCGCCGCCGTCGTGCTTACCCCCCCGCCGTCGTCACCGTCGACGCTCATCTCCGCGGCGGCGACAACGTCGCCCTTGAGCGCGTGGTGCAGGCTGCCGTTCTTCATGTACTCGTAGACGAGGTAGTGGCAGTCCGGGCGCGGGACGTGCGCCGCGAGCGGCAGCAGGTTGCGGTGCCGGATGTACCCCACGGTGCGGATCTCCGACTGGATCTGCCGCGACCACTTGTCCAGCTGCCGGCTCTCCTCGTCGCTGAGGTTGTTGGGCGCGTCGCCGGCGTGCTTCTTGATCTTCTTGATGGCGATGAACCGGGGCTCCTCCCCGTCCCGCTCCGCGGGGAGCTGCGCCTTGTACACCTCCCCGCACCCGCCGCTCCCGATCACGGACAGCGACGCGAGACCGTCGTCCTTCTCCAGGAACGCCAGCTGCTCCGCGCGCTTGATCAGCTTCGGCGTGAAGATCACCGTGCCGGACCGCCGCCTGTACCGTCCCCGGATGCAGTTCAGCGCCAGCCGGAACAGCACGGACATCACCAGCCCCGAGATCACGCCGGCCAGGGACCCCACCACGAACCCGATGATCCAGTTCCGCACGCGGTGCTTGTGGCTGCGCCGGTGCCGGCCGTGCTCATCGGCCGCCGCCGCCGGCGGCGGCGAGGTGGCGTTGGAGGATGAGCTGCCGTTCTTGTTCGGTCCGCCTGTCGCGTTGCTCTTCTCCGCCAGCACGTACCGGTGCGGCGGCGCCGATGTCTGGCCGTGGTGTTGCACGTGCCGAGTCCCCGCGCGGGACCGCCTCGCCACGGCGGAGCGCGCAACGGCGTGACGACCGTCGTAGCCGTGAACGGCGGTGACAGACAGCAGAAGCAGCGCGACAAGGCAGACGAGCACGAGAAGCGACCCGCCCCCGCCCCCGCCCCCGCCCGGTGTGGTCGCAGCTGATGCCATGGCCGTGAACACGTGCGCGCCTCCACAGACCACAGAACGTGCGAAGCAGAGCGGAGCCAGTGCTATATGATGGCGGGGGGAAACGGTGGGTCGCGGAAAGCCGCGTGGACCGGATGGACGGCCGCGATGCGTTCGTCGACCGGATGGACGTGTTAGGTTTTTCTGACAGGGACGTGGAAGAAATTATTGGCTCCTCTTCCATTCGCTGCTGCCGTGGAGGTCCGGCTGCCGGAGACGACTTGACTGGCTGGTGAGTGGTCGCACAGGTCAAGAGCCGCCGTGCACGGCGAGTGTGGAAAACGGAAGCGGGCCCGGCCGGCGGCGACGCGCCGGAGACTCTGAAAAACACAGCGACGACTGGCGACTTGTGTCATGTTCATAGTCACAATCGACACCATCTCTACGTTGCTACTACATGTGAGGTAATACTCCGTATCTAGCAGCATGGACGTGCTTTGGGTAATTTTTGGGAATAAATTGTTTGTCACAATTTTGCTAATCTAACAAAAGAAAAGCGAAACCCTCTTATAGAAATTAACACTCTCTAACTTTAGTGCCACTAGAAGATTACTAGCTAGCGAAACAAAAACACCACAGACTAACAATTCATGTATAGCTGTTAATGTTTATGTACTCCTATTTTGCATTTCCACCTCAATATGTAAACTGAAAATTCATATAGTTTAATAATATTTGAGTTTAAAATATAATAGCGATATTGCTAATTTATATGAAACGAGAAAGAAATGGTAAAAATGAAACGTTTTAGCTGCACAGGGAAAAGCAAAAATTATAAATAATTCGAACTGAAAGGAGTAGAAGAACGCATGTATCAACATAAGGGCCCTTTTGGAACAAAGGAATTTTTTTTAATTTTCGAATTTTTTCTGTGAAATTGAACAGATTCATGTGAAATTTGATTCATGTGAAAATTTCATGTTCCAAAAGAAGCCTAAATTTAGGCCATACGAATGGATACTAGCCAGATAACAACATGACATGGTGAGGATACTCGACGTCCTCGTTTTACATCCTATGGGCCAGACAAATAAGAGAAAAATCCACCGGGCCCTGTCTATAAGACCAAAGACCTTGCATATGGTGAGAAAAGGTAGTTTAGAATCTTCTTTTGTCAAGATATTGCCAATAAAAGATGACGTGGAAGACCAAAATGCAAAGCAGACGAGAAAAGCAGAAAATGAAGTTGCCCTTTTCGTCTATCCAGCAGCGCAAGGGGTCTTTAGCGATTCCATTCGGTAAAAATATTTTTTTTTGTTAAACCATCCTTGTGTTTATATATAGTTGATCAAGTGCCACACAAAACTGGAACCATAAGAAGAAACAAAAGCAACATAGCTTCTATACCAAAAGAAGAAGAATATTGCCAACTGTACGCGTACCTACATCAGGAGCCACACTAATCTTTGTTTGGGTTTGATCTTTTGAGCTTTTGTGAAAAAGTTAGCTGGTGATTAATTAAGAAGCTGGCTAGTGGAATTTGTATATTAGATTTTGTAATATAATTTAGGCTTCTCTACACAACAGACGTTAGAGCGGTAGCTTTGGATGAGTTTTTAGCTTTTAATTCATGTACCCAAAAGAATGATTTTCAGTGTTCCAATAGCAGGGTTTTAAGAACTCTGTTTGTTTTTAAGCTTCTGGCTTTTCATGTTTTCAAATGAACAAACAGCTGAAAAACTAAAACAAGCCGGATGTGTGTTCTCAGAAAATAGAATCAAACAAAATCTAAAGAATTAAAAAACGATTTGTTTAGTTTTTGGCTCAGTTCTGTTTCCACAGGTCCTTGTACAACGAGCTAACCGAGGTCAACACCCAATAGGCCAATAGTGCTACGGCGTATTTAGTCCGCCTTTGTATTCCGGTAAGAATTCTCGAATTCTATGTTTTTCTGTCTGATTGTTACGAAGTTTCTATATGGAGTAATTTTTTTATGAAATTTCTACGTTTCATAAGACACTTTAGCCATTACAAAAGTATTGAGTATGTTGCCTGTCAAGCTGTGACCGTGAGTGAAAGTTGTAGTGACATTTGGCATATTTTCATGTACTCTGAATCTATTTGTCTTGCCGGTCTGCTTCTTACGTATTATCTTCATTTTTAAATTGATGTTACTATTAACTTCTAACATAAATTTTAATCATTTATTTTATTAAAAAAATAGTTCAAATGTATAAAATTTTAAGTTGTGATTCAAATAACTCTAATGATAAATTAAATTATAACAAAATACGAGTATATGATATTTATCAAAAAATTTTAAAAAAACAAATGATTAAAATTGACATTAGAAGTTAACAATAACATCAATTTAAGAACGGAGTAAGTACTGGACTTAGGTGGATTCTAATACAACTAAAAAAAAACAACTCGAAATACTCCATCTATTCCTTTAGGGCTCGTTTGGAATAGAGGATTTTTTTTCTATTCTTTATGTTTTTTTTTAAAATTAAATTGATTCTTATAAAATTTTTATATAATTTTTGTAAAATTCCATCATTCCAAAGAGCCCTTATGTTCATTTGAAGCAGCTTTGAGTAAAGAGCTTCAAATGCAGAACAGAGGGAGTAGTCCTGAAATAATGGACTCCCGCCGGCGCTGTTTGACGACTCTGAATGCCCCCGGCACGGACCCGTTCTTCCTCGCCTTCGAGTCCATGCGGTGGTCCGCGCCGCTGCTCGGCCCGGTCCTTCCTCGCCTGCCGACTGATTGGCTCAAAATTGGCAGTTTTTCACGATTTTCGGTGAAATCAGTTTGGATGGTTTGTAAAACCGACTGATTTTCGTTTTAAAAATTTAAAAAAACTGAAAAATTTTAAAATCTGTTACTGTAAGCAAACCGGTGAAACCGGCCGACAAACTATTGCAAACCGTTCAAATTTTGAATTTTTGATTTAGAGCGGTTTTTAACCGATTTTTTTTTGTTTTTTACGGTTTTCGTTAAACCGATCCACGGTTTAAACGAAATATTGAACCTAGCCTGCGACCTCCTCGGCGAGGGTTTCGGCTCCCGGGAGGCATGGTTGGTGCAGGGGGAGATCTTGTGGCACGTGTATGTGAGGGTGCTCCTGAGCAGCTCAGGTTTAAAAAATGACGAATTTGATACATATTATTATAATTTTACAAACATTGTAATATGTCATTGATGTATTAACGACAGATGAGACTCTGTAAGTGAATGACACGTGAGTCTGAATGACATATTTTAAATTTCACAAAATTATAATAGCGTGTATCACCAGTGAAAACTAGCTGGTTTCATGGTTTTAGGTGAAATTGATCCAATTCGATTTTATTGGTTGACGAGTTTTCGGTTTAATAAATTCAAAAACATTAAAATTTTAAAAACTAGTTAAATCGGTCAAATCGAGCAGTAAACCGAAAAAACCGGTAAAAACCACTCAAACGATTTGATTTCAAATTCAAAAAACGTAAACTGAAAACCGAACCATTGTCTCTCAAAATTTTAATTTTTGAATTTATAAATTTTTTCTTATTTACTTATAGTATTTTTTTCCGATGTTCGTGAAAACGGATCAATTCGATGCCAACCAGTTTTCGAAAACAAAACGATTTCCATAACCTTGCTCCTGAGCCACTGCAGGTGGAACTCTGAACTCGGTGACGGAGGCCGCGGCCTGCGGCGTGTCCGCGCTGGCGTGGGCGCGTGGCCAATGTTCGGAGACCAGCCCGTGGACGTCGACGTGGTGGTGCGCGGTGGGCCGGGCGTGAGGAAGGAGCCGTGAAGGGGGTGTTGTAATCTTTTCTCTGGGTCTAGAGTGTAGATCCGAGAGTATCTGTGTCGGTAATAGATCTGTGGTTCGGAGGTGGTCAATATCTTCGGATCCGGTCGCCGGAGTCGAGGAAGATGATCCGGCCATCTGCCCTTTGTTGGTGCGGTCCTCTGCGCTTGGGCAGCGTCGGTCGGTGAAGAGGGCAGTGGCATTGGAGTCACGGCGACGTCGTCGATCTCTTGGTGGCGGCGGTCGTCGTGGCGGTGGTGCTTCCCGTCGGCACAGCGCTCCCTCACAGATCGGATTTAGAGATATCGGTGGGGTGCAGCGGTACGGATGAACTTAGGTCATGAGTTCCGGCTGGCCCTCCACCTCTATTTATTGTGACGCTGGCGCCAGGGGCCCACCAGTCATAATGGGCTGGGCGCCCCCGATCAGAGCGCGATTAGGTCAAAGGCCCATTAAAGCCGTTGGGCCAAAATGGGTGGAGATCAATTCCTAACAGGGGGAGGGGTAGGAGGTCAGGATGAGATGTTGAGCGGGGACGAGGTCGCCGAGAAGATAAAAGAGTGTCATGGTCGACAAAGGGGTGGTCAAAAAGGCGGCCGAGGGCGGCGGCACGAGTTACTGCAGTTGGCAGAGTTCGCCGGGCAGTGCCGTGGTGCCTGGTGATGCCGAGCTTGCCTACGAACTGTGAAGCAGAGATTTGTTCATCGTGGACATTTCCAGTGATTTACCGCCTCAATTGATGGCTCCTCTGCTCTGGAAAACGAAGCAGACTAGCGTGACTGAGAAACCTTGCAGTCCCTGAGTGAGGTGAGCTGCTTTTGCTGCGGGTGGTAATTAAAAGAATGCTGAAATCTTCATTTCGCTTCCTCCGTCATTAGAGCTACAGTACATAATTTTTAGCCTCTGTTTGGAATGCGATAATTTTTTTTGTGTTTTTGCGTTTTTTGGTTCCTGTAAAATTGCTGTAAAATTTATGTGTTCCAAGTGGAGCCTTAATTCAAGATCAAGCACATCCACGTGCACATTGTAATGAATTTCAAAAATAAACTAAAGTTGATGTCATAGCAACAATAGTCTAAACTTGGGTTCTTGGGACGCAAGTTAAATCACAGGTTTAGTAGTCGAGAAGAAGTTCAAATTGCACACAGCGACTTGAGTTTGAGCGTCCCTACTCACTACCAACTCCGGCCGGCTGCGCTCCTCGTCGCACCGCAAGCCACACTGACCCCAACCGTCGCTCCACAATGTCGTCATCCTCACCGGCGCAGTCACCGACGTCCAAACACTGCCTGCGAGGCCGCGCTCCGCACATCGTGCTCCTCCCCAGCGCCGGGATGGGCCACCTGGTCCCGTTCACGCGTCTCGCGGTCGCGCTGTCCACCGGCCACGGCTGCGACGTCTCCATCGCGACGGCGCTGCCAACCGTGTCGGCCTCGGAGTCCCGCCACGTCGCCACCCTCCTCGCCGCGTTCCCGGCCGTGCGGCGGCTGGACCTCCGCCTCGCCGCGTTCGACGCGGCGACCTCGTCCGAATTCCCCGGCGCCGACCCGTTCTACGTCCGCTACGAGTCCCTGCGCCGCGCCGCGCCCGTCCTCCTCGGCCCGGTCCTCGCTGCCGCCCGCGCGGCGGCGCTCGTCGCGGACATCGCGCTGGCCTCTGTCGCCATTCCCGTGGCCAGGGAGCTCCGCGTCCCGTGCTACGTGTTCTTCACCGCGTCGGCCACCATGCTCGCGTTCAAGGCCTTCTTCCCGACCTACCTCGACGCCAACAACCGCGGCGAACACAGCGTCGGCGACGTCGACGTTCCCAGCGTGTACCGGATTCCCAGGTCCTCTGTTCCACAGGCTCTGCATGACCCGGACAACATCTTCACCAGGCAGTTCGTCGCGAACGGCCGGGCACTGACGCAAGCCGACGGGCTGCTGGTGAACGCCTTCGGCGCCATGGAGCCGGAGGCTGTCGCGGTTCTGCGGGGCGGCTCCGTGGTTGCCGGTCTCCCGCCAGTATTCGCCGTGGGGCCGCTTGCTCCGGTGGACCTTCACGAGACAGGGCAGGCGGCGAACGAACGGGGGAGCTCTGATTACATGGCGTGGCTCGACACGCAGCCCGTGCGGTCTGTGGTGTACGTCAGCTTCGGCAGCCGGAAGGCCTTGGCCAAGGACCAGATCACGGAGCTCGCCGCAGGACTCGAAGCAAGTGGCCACCGGTTCTTGTGGGTGGTGAAGGGCGCCGTCGTGGACAGAGACGACGGCGGCGAGCTCAGCGACATGCTCGGTGCGGAGTTCCTGAAGCGGGTGGAGGGCTGGGGTCTCGCGACCAAGTCGTGGGTCGACCAGGCCGAGGTGCTGAACCATCCGGCCGTGGGGCTGTTCGTCAGCCACTGCGGGTGGAACTCGGTGACGGAAGCGGCGAGGTCGGGCGTGCCCGTGCTAGCTTGGCCGAGGTTCGCGGACCAGCGGGTGAACGCCCGCGTGTGGACGGAGCTGTGGAGCTGGGAGGGCGAGGACGCAGTGGTGCCGGCGGTGGAGATCACCGAGAAGGTGAAGGCCGTGATGGCAGATGACGCTGTCAAGGAGAATGCAGCGAGAGTCCGCGAGGCGGCAGCGAGAGCCACGGCGGACGGCGGCACCAGCTACCGGAGCCTGGCCGAGTTCGTGGGACAGTGCCGGGATGGAGGAAGTGCATCTGTGCATGTCACAAACGCGCCGTGACAAGCGGTGACTCTTGAGAACGAGCTTGTGCTTTGGTTTGTACTAGTACTTCGCAGCAACTTGTTCTTAATTTTCAGACACCAGCATATGCCAATCTACTTCATGATTAATGTAGCAATCATTCTTTTGGTTCGGGAAAGAAGGAAATGGAATGTGGTCATGCAACTTTATTTGGTACATATCTTGAAAACAACTTTATTTGGTACATGGTCACAATGAGGTGTTTATATTACTTGCGAAGAATAGTTTTATCTTGCACAGCAACACCTCCGAAGAACCGTGGCAGAATAGTTTTATTTTGTACCAGATGAACAAGTGGACCAGAGCTGAGTCCTTTTATTGTGCACGATCCATGGACTCAGTATCGAAACGCTCAACGGCCCTTGAGCTGGCCGATAAACTCCTGCATGCTCGTGTAGCTCTTGGCGGCCTCTTCCCCAACCCTCTCTGCCCTGGCCCTGACCACCTCATCGGTCATAACTGTTGAAATATATGTGATATATGAATGTAAATCGAAGTGCAGAGATGTTGCACTCGGTTGTTAGGATGCGCTGAGCGCATGTAATCTTTCAAAAACAGGAGATAAGCTCGGTTAGTTAAATATAGATTAGTTTGTTGTAACAAGATAACAACCAGAGCTCATCTCCTAAACCTGTGCTTATACAATGGTTAGATGCCATCTCATCTTTATATTAACAAGTACCGTGGCCCTATCAAGAAAGGCAACCACGTTCACCCAATTTTACATGGTAATCAGAGCACCTCTTCCAAAACACATCCACTAAATTTGCCTCATCTGCCATGGCGTCGTCGTCCTCCTCCAATGGTACGGGAGGCCTAGGCAGCAATGTCACGGAGAAACTTACCCGTGACAATTTCCTGCTATGGAAGGCACAGATCCTTCCTCCCATCCGGGGTGCCAGGCTCATGGGCATCCTGGATGGCTCTGCTCCGGCGCCTGCAATGACCATGGAGGTCGAGAAGTATGACAAAAAAAAGGTCACCGTCGACAACCCGGAGTATGAAAGATGGCTGACAAAAGATCAGCAAGTGTTGGGCCATCTGCTCATCAACATGACCAAGGAAATCTTGGTACAAGTAATCAATCTCGACTCCTCAGCAGCCGTGTAGAAGAAGCTGGGGACGATGTTTGCTGCGAACACCAAGGCGTGGGTCTCCAACCTACGCGTACAGCTGGCAAGCACGAAGAAGGGCAGCATGTCGACTGCTGCATACTTCAACAAGATGACAAGCATCCGTGATGAACTCGCCGCCGTCGGTAAGATTGTTGATGATGACGAGATGGTGGAATTCATTCTTAACGGTCTTGATTATGATTCATACAACCCTATTGTATTCTCCATCCTTGGTCGTGCTGACACGATCTCTTTGAGCGATCTCTACTCTCCGCTTGTATCATATGACATGAGGTTTGAAGCATATCAGGAAGCACAAGGAGGAGGATCACGCTTTCAGTCCTCTGCAAATACTGCATGACGAGGGCGTGGTGGTCGCGGTCGCTCTGGTGGCAACTGCGGAGGCCGAGGCTGTGGTCGTGGACCACCTCCACGCAACAACAACAACAATGCCAAATCTTTCGGCACCTCCAAACAGAACCCGAAGGTGACTTGTCAGATCTGCAAGAAGGTTGGCCATGAGGCCGCAATCTGCTGGTACCGCTATGATGAGGATGAAGAAGAACAGTCCAAGGGTGCCAACTCTGCTGAAGCTGGATATGGAATTGACACAAACTGGTATGTGGACAGTGGAGCTACTGATCACATCACCAGTGAACTAGAAAAGATGACAGTACGCGATCGCTACAATGGGCGTGATCAAGTGCACACTGCTAATGGAGCAGGTATGAAAATTAGTAACATTGGGCGTACTACTTTCAATACCCCTGCTAGAAAGTTGCATCTAAATAACATTCTTCATGTTCCTAGTGCTCATAAAAGTCTAGTCTCAGTTCATCGTCTAGTCACTGATAACCACACCTTCCTTGAGTTTCACCCGAATCATTTTCTTATTAAGGATCAGGAAACGAAGGAGGTGCTGCATCGAGGTAGATGTCGAGGAGACTTGTACCCACTCGAGTTCAAGCCTATTCCTAAAAAAAGACGCAAGGAGGTCTATGGAGTCAATAAGCCATCATCTTCTATATGGCATAGTCGTTTGGGCCATCCAGCCTTTCCTATAGTAAATCGAGTCCTTAAGAACAATAATCTTCCCTTTGTTAGTGATTTGCAAGTTGAGTCAGTTTGTGGTTCCTGTCAAATGGCTAAGAGCCATCAATTATCTTACAAAATCTCAAATAATAGATCCAGTGCTCCTTTTGAGTTAATTTTTTCGGATGTTTGAGGGCTAGCACCTGTTTCTGTTGGACGCTATTCATACTATGTGAGCTTCATTGATGATTTCAGCAAATACACATGGATCTATCTCTTGAAACACAAATCTGACGTCTTTCAAGTTTTCCAAAATTTCCAGAATCTTATAGAGAGGAAGTTTAACAAAAAGATTGTTTCTGTCCAATCTGACTGGGGTGGAGAATATAAAAAACTCCATCCCTTCTTTGAAAGGCTAGGCATAACACATCGAGTTTCCTGCCCGCATGCACACCAACAAAATGGATCTGCTGAAAGAAAACACCGCCATATAGTAGAAGTTGGCCTAGCCTTGCTAGCTCATGCCTCCATGCCCCTTAAGTTTTGGGATGAAGCCTTTCTCACCGCCACATACTTAATTAACATGTTTCCCACAAAGGTACTAGACTATGACACTCCTGTCCATCGCTTGCAAAATGAGCAACCTAATTACAGTGCACTACGCACCTTTGGGTGTGCGGTGTGGCCGAACCTCCGCCCTTATAATATCAAGAAACTTGCCTTCAGATCCATTAAATGTGTTTTCCTCGGCTACAGCTCCTTTCACAAGGGGTTTAAGTGCTTAGAACCATCTACTAATCGGGTTTACATATCAAGAGATGTTTTTGATGAATCCATCTTTCCCTTCGCTTCTCTCCATCCAAATGCAGGAGCTCTCCTCCGGAAGGAAATTCTGCTTCTCCCTGATCATCTCACATATTCAGGGGTGTTGAGTAGTACTAACCCGTTGCCTACTAATGCTTTACCTGAGCATGATGCAGAACAGGAAGAAGACACTAGTGGCGCTGCATTTTCTTCGCCAGGTTTTCTTCCGACGCACCGATGGCTATGGATCCGCCTGGAGCAGGAGATCCAGGCCCTCAATCCCAGGATGATGCGGCGGCGCCCTCCTGCACGGGAACATGCACTGATCCCGGGATAGATCCTGGCGCCACTCCGCAGTCGACACGTGGGGGGGGGGGGCAGACGTCGCGCACGCCCCGACCGCGACAGCGCCAATCATTACGCCGGCGATAGAAGAGACGTCGGCGACAAAAGAGGATCTGTCCACTGCTGCTGCTCCCTTGGGATCTTCTGTGGATCCTTCTACACCGCTCAGGCCAAAAACAAGACTTCAGAGCGGTATTGTGAAGCCAAAGAAGTTTCATGATGGCACAGTATGGTATGGGAACTTTTGCTCTACTGGAGAACCTAAAAATGTGAGTGAGGCTTTGAGTGATTCAAAATGGAGGAGAGCTATGCAAGAGGAATATGATGCATTGTTGCGAAATCAGACATGGCATCTAGTACCACAAGAAGCAGGGAAGAATATCATCGACTGTAAATGGGTATTCAAAATCAAGAAGAAGGCAGATGGCACCATAGACAGATAGAAAGCTCGATTGGTGGCAAAGGGGTTCAAGCAACGCTATGGCATTGACTATGAAGATACCTTTAGCTCGGTTGTAAAGATTGCAACGGTTAGGTTAGTACTGTCACTAGCAGTCTCAAATGGATGGCCATTGAGGCAATTAGATGTGCAGAACGCGTTTCTCCATGGTGTTCTGGAAGAGGAGGTATACATGAGACAACCACCAAGCTTTGAGAAAACAGGTGCAAGACAACTTGTATGCAAACTTGACAAGGCTCTTTATGGATTAAAACAAGCACTGAGAGCTTGGTATTCACGTCTCAGTACAAAATTGTTAGATCTTGGATTCAAAGCATCGAAGTCAGACACCTCCTTGTTTATCTACAGGGAAGGAACAGTGACAATTTTTATGTTAATATACGTTGATGATATAATTGTCACAAGCTCTTCACAGGAGGCAATTGATGCTTTGCTGCTGGACCTCAAGAAGGAGTTTGCCTTGAAAGATCTTGGTGACTTACATTACTTCTTGGGGATAGAAGTGAAGAAACAGAAAGATGGCATAATTCTATCGCAAAAGAAGTATGCAGAAGATATCTTAACACGAGTCAGCATGCTAAAGTGCAAGCCATGTATTACACCGCTGTCAGTTTCAGAAAAATTGTCAAGATATGATGGGAAAGCTCTCAGCCCGGATGACAGTACCAGGTACAGAAGCATTGTGGGGGCGCTCCAGTATCTTACATTAACACGACCTGACCTATCCTACTCAGTCAACAAGGTATGTCAATTTTTGCATTCACCAACTACAATTCATTGGTCAGCAGTTAAAAGGATTCTAAGATATGTAAGGTTTACATATGAGATTGGTATGAAGATTTGGAAGGATAGGTCATGGATTGTAAGTGCATTCTCTGATGCTGATTGGGCCGGCAATATTGATGATAGAAGATCTACAGGGGGTTTTGCAATATATCTCGGAGGAAACTTTGTATCATGGAGTGCGAGGAAGCAAGCAACGGTAGCTCGATCAAGCACCGAAGCTGAATATAAAGCAATGGCTAATGCAACTGCTGAAATTATGTGGGTACGGTCCTTATTAAAGGAGCTGAGTATTCAGTCCAAGACACCACCACGCCTATGGTGTGATAATTTGGGAGCAACATACTTGTCAGCAAACTCTGTCTTCCACGCTAGAGCTAAGCACATTGAAATAGACTTCCACTTTGTACGTGAGCAAGTAGCAAGAAAGCAGCTGCAAATTCTGTTTATACCAACCGGAGATCAAGTGGCAGATGGTTTTACAAAGCCATTGTCAGGTCAGAAACTTGAGCAATTTAGAAACAATCTGAATCTTCAATCACCAAGTGAGTAAGAAGCTTTGATTGAGAGGGGCTGTTGAAATATATGTGATAGATGAATGTAAACCGAAGTGCAGGGATGTTGCACTCGGTTGTTAGAATGCGCTGAGCACATGTAATCTTTCAGGAACATGAGATAAGCTCGGTTGGTTAAATATAAATTAGTTTGTTGTAACAAGATAACAACCAGAGCTCATCTCCTAAACCTGCGCTTGTACAATAGTTGGATGCCATCTCATCTCTATATTAACAAGTACCGTGGCCCTGTCAAGGCAACCACGTTCATCCAATTTTACAATAACCTCCTTCACCTTCTCCGCGATCTCCTTCCCGGTCACGAGCCTGTCCTCCCCGTCCCAGCTCCAATGCTCCGTCCACACCCCAACGCCACCGCTCACCACCACCGTCGCGTTCACACGATGGTCGCCACGGCGCGGCCACGCGAGCAGTGGCACTCCAGTCGCGGCCGCCTCAGTCACCGAGTTCCACCCGCTATGGCTCAAGAACAGCCCCACGGCCGGGTGCTTCAGCACAACCTCCTGGTCTACCCACGCTTTCGTGACCAGGCCGCGCTCATGCACCCGCGTTAGGAACTCGTCGTCAAGCACGTCCGCCAGCTCGGTGATGTCGTCCCGATCAACAATGGTCGTCTTCACAACCCAGAGGAACCGGTAACCGCTCGCCTCCAACCCGGCGGCGATCTCTCGGATCTGGTCAGAGCAAACGGCGCTGCGGTACACAACCGATCGCGCCGGCTGCTCGTCAAGCCAGGCGACCGGAGAACTCCCCATTGTTTTACCTTTCTCACTAGTCGCTGTGGTGCCATGCGACATGAGCGGGCCGATGGCGTACAGCGGTGGGAACCCCGGGACGACCTTGCCTTCTCTCAGTGCGGCAAGCGCCACCGGCTCCAGGGCATCAAACGTGCTGATCAGAAAGCCATCAGCTTTGGTGATCTCATGGCCATTGTTGATGAACTGCTTTGTGAAGAGCTTCTCCAAATCGAGTAGCGGCTGTGGGAGCCAAGATTGCGGGATGTGACGCAAGCCAGGGATGTCGACATCGCCGACGCCACCAGCCGCATCCGTTGTCCTGGCCTTCTTCTTGTCGAGGTGGACGGGGACATAGGCGTTGAGGGAGAGCATGGTGGCGCAGGAGATGAAGAGGACGTGGCACGGAACTTGGACCTTCTTCGAGATGGGGATGATGTAGGAGGCCAGCGTCACGTCGGTGACAACCGCCGAGACGCGCGGCACGGAGCCGGTGATGAGCGGGCGGAGCAGGTGCGCTGAGCGGCGCAGGGCCTCCCAGCGGAGGAAGAACGGGTCCTCGCTGGGGAACTCGGGGGCATCAAACGGCAAGAGGTGGAACTCAACGCGGCGGATGTGTGGGAACGTTGCGATACTGTTGGCAGGACAGTCACGACGGAGATGTCGACACCATGGACCGAGAGGGCGGCGATAACGCGGAAAAACGGGAGCAGGTGGCCCATGCCGGCGCTCGGGATGAACATGACGTGCGGCACCAGCGTGCCGTCGTTGAAGGCACCGAGGCTGTGCGATCCCTGCGGGGCCATCGTGCTCCTCTCCTACGAGCTGCTGTTGGGGGTGTGTGCGCGCGCGGCGAGGCAAAAAAGTGCTCATCTGGTGTGTAATGGGTTGTTGCCCCTTTATAGAAAGTCTCTGCCCTTTTTCTTTTGAATTTTGATTAGGAGGACTACGTAGTACAGTACGAGCCACGCCGTGGGTGTCTATGTCGCTCCGGTTCTACGTCACTTCAAGTTTTAATTTGTCCATTACTACTATATTTGATTATAGGATCCGTCTAAATGGGCCTGGGACAATGACGGAATTATTTCACCGACTCCTCGAGTCATTGCAAACCAACACAAACATTATTGGAGTAGCTCTAATTTGGAATGACAATTATCGCGGCAGCCAATAATTTTGGAAACAGATCCCGAATAGAACGGCACCCAATCCTAAAACCTGTGAGCATCGACCGATAGCCGCTCTTCCTAAATCGACGTGGTGCTGTGCGAGCTGCAGCTAGTGCTTTTTAGACCAACCACAGTGGTAGCTTTTCCGCGGTGCCTGGATGATGTGGAGGGAGCGAGCACCAGTGACTCCACTGCAGGTGCCGGTTCTTGGAGTTGAAATCGTAGCGTCGATGATATAAGAAGCATCGGGTACTTGGCATGACGGTGAGGGAAAGAGAAAGAATTTTTTTTTATAAAAAAACTCTCTCACATTGGTGCTTCCGTTGTGACCCAGAGGAGAAAATGAGGCACCGGCGCTTAGCTTGGATGATCCAATTTGAGGTTTCAAGCATTCAACCACTATGGGTGGTTACCGTTGGTGTGGAACAGCTGTGTGGACAAACCGGAGGTATTGTTGCCGAGCTTCATGCTGCCGGGCTAGAACGGCTCGATGGCCGCGAAGCTGACTCTAAGGTTCAGATTTCGGTGAAATCGGTCTGCTCCGGTTTCACTGGCCGACTGATTTTTGTTTTAAATTTGAAAATTTAAAAATGATTTTTTTTTGAATTTTGAAAATCAGCAAAATTGAAAGGTAAACCAGTGAGTTTTAAATTTGAAAACTAAAAACAGTTAAAACTGAAAAACTAACTGATTTACTGTAGCATTTCAACAAAAATTCATTCAAGTTTTGATATTTCGATTTTGGAGCGATTTTTGACCCATTTTCATCAAACTTGCGCTGACTAAGCCAAGCGCCGCCGTGACGTCCATCCACGTCGCGCATCGCATCCCTCCCGGCCGGATACTAATAATATCAAGGGGACAAACCGGACAACTGAGCCGAGTGTTGATGTGTATGCAAAGCATAACAGACGACACATATTTTGTCACTTCATTTATCTTAATAAAAGCTCACACAATACAATACAATACAATACAATACAATACAATACAATACAATACAATACAATACAATACAATACAATACTCTTACACACCATTAGAGTGTAATATCGAAGGGGGGTTGCTTAATTTGGTAAGACATTTTAGGACCTAGCCCTTGATCACATTATTAGTTGGTCCACGACCAGCATAGGTTATATATGATGTTGCAAGTCTTCAGAGATTTTCCATGTCCAGCACAAGGGGCGCGTCCCCCTGGTCAATGGTGAACGTCTTGAGCATCTTCCCAGTCGGTATCGTGAGCTGCACGATGTAGGTGCCATGGAAGCCCCTGAATTTGAACTGTCCCTCAGCATCGATGCGTCCACGCGCGTCAGAAAGCCACTCCCTTCGGAGGTCAAGGAGCCTGCAAAGGAAGACACGGCGTGACAGTGTGAGCTAGCGTATATATTACTTTGGGATGATCGATCTCCGGCGGCGAAGTGGTGCACGAGATCGACCTTTGCCCTGCTTCGTTGACAGTGCCGTCGGCATTGAGGAGCGCGGCGTCCTGGCGCCACATGTGCCCCTGCATGATGCCCCAGAAGATGACGCCCTCGACGGCCGGGTGCGCGTACGCCTCGCGGAGCACCACCTCGAGGTCGTCGGCGCGGAGTCCCTCGTCCTGCTCGCCGACGTCGAGCTCGGTGATCCATATGGGCAGGTCGGTGGTGGCGAGCTTGTCGAGCGCGTCGCAGATGACCTCGCCGACGGGGTTGCTGACGTGTCCCTGCAGCCCGATGCCGCCGACCTGCGCGCCGCCGCGGCCCAGCTCGTCGATGAGCGCCATGTACCTCTCGGGCGTGGCGTTGGGGTCGTTGCCGCACTCGACGTTGTAGTCGTTGACGAAGAGCTTGGCGCCCGGGTCGAGCCGCGCGGCCTCGCGGAACATGAGCGCGGCCACGTCCTCGCCGAGGCGGTCGCGGTAGAACCGGCCGTGCAGCATCTCGTTGTTGACGTCGTAGTGCGGGAACCGGCCGGCGTAGCGAGAGAGCAGGCCGCGGAGGCGGTCCCGCACGACGGACATGAGCTGGTCGCGGTCGCCGCCGATGTCCTTGACCCACTGCTGCACGGCGCCGTCGACCGCCCAGAAGATGCAGTGCCCGCGCACGGGCTTCCCCGCGCGGTCGCAGAAGTCGAGCAGCCGGTCCGCGTCGCCGTAGTTGAGCTGCCCGCGCTGCGCCTCCGTCCAGTACCACTTGAGCTCGTTCTCGAACACTGCCCAGTCCATGTGGTTCGTGAAGAAGTCCACGAACGCCGGGTCCTGCACCACGGACCCGTTGATGCAGGTGCCCAGCGGGAAGCCGTTGTCCAGCTGCACCACGCGAACGCTTGCGCCCGACACGCCCGACACCTCGGCGCCGCCGCCAAGCTCAGAGCCTCCGAAACTCAGAACCACGTCACGCTTGCGCACCTGCATGAATAGGAAGACCACTGTGTGAGCAGTTTTCTTTTTGTTGACAATTATGGAAGCATTGGTGGACCCGGTGGTTTGTGAGTGCATGCTCGCCTTGTCAGTCTTCTCCTTGAGTTGGGCGAACCGCGCCTTGTGGTCCGCGGCAATGATCCTAAGATCCATGACTTTCACGCCGACGCCGGCCGGCGCCCCGTGAACGTACACCTCTGCGCCACGCGGACTCTCTCTGAGCCGGAACGCGCCCTTGACCTCCGTCCACCGGCCCGCCTCGGCGCAAACAGCACCGGCGTCGACGCTCGCGTCGTTGACGCGGATGCTGACGCGCACCGGGTGGCTCCCCTCCGTCACGCTAATCCACCCAGCGACACGGTACGTGACGCGCGGCTGCAGCGCTCCAGAGGCGATCGCTTGGCACAAGCCGTCCTCCTCGCCGGCGCGGCCCGCCGCGAGGACGTACCGTCCGCTGGGCTTGTGGCCTTGCCCGACGGCGGCCGCGGGGAGCCTGGCCGGATCAGCCTCGTTGTGCAGGGACAGCTTCGTCGCGCCGGAGCCCAACGGAGCCCAGCCGATGGCGTTCACGTCCGAAACGATCTCCTGTAGATAACCATGCACAAAATGGCACGTGGTGCAAATCAATGAACTGTCGTGCACGTCGCAGTAAAGACAAATAAGTAACGAATGTAATCAAGCTGCTACTAGCGTGCCGTAGCATTGTCAGTTGCAGGAGCAAGAGTACCTGAACGCAGTCCATGGCGACGATCGAAAAGGCAGGAGAAACTGGTGCTGAGAGCTATTGCTGGAAGGAGCTAGTGTAGCTCTAGGGTGGTTTGGCTTGGTGAGGACAAGGGTCAAGGCAAGTTCCATATTTATAGGCATGCATGGCCGCGCCGCCATACCGTGGGAGAATACATTGGACAGCAATAGTTCTGCATTACCTAGGAGCAAGTTGCCACTGAACTCAAACTTGAAGCAACCACTAAATCAGGCAGAGGTAACCCTAACCCCCTCCTCTCTCTCTGTGTCGCCGCGGCTTTGATTTCGAGTTACGGTGAAGCTTGCAGCGAGATACTATACTGGCCACGAATTAAAGTACGTACTCTCATTGGCCAAGGGAACCTCAACATGGCCAAGGAAACCTTGGTGCGCTAGCTTTTCTTGCAGCAGCCGCACGCACTATACCCCAATTGGAGTTTCTTGATTATATTTTTTATGGCTTCAAGACATGAATTGCGGCTAACAGATTTCTTAGAGGTTCCCACTTGCATTTGCAAAAGACCAAGAAGGTGTTCCCGGTTCACACCACTCCCACAGCCGCAGGGCCAAAACGAGCCCACGCGAATGCTCAATCGATCCTATGGAGTACGTACATTGCATCATATTTGTTGCCGGGCGTTTCCTGCGAGCCTGCCTGCCTGCCTGTCTTCACACAATTATGGCTCTTCCAATCTGTTTTCCAGCTGCCTTGCCACACCTCCTGGAGTTGGCTGCAGCCAGCGCGTTTCCAGCATCTGTATGAACATTTCAGTCTTCAGAGAGCTGGACATAAAATTCTCCACTGCTCGATCGATCAATGGCAAGATCATTTACTCCAGAAGCCAGGTCAAGGACATTTCTCTGTTCTAAATATCCTGAAAGCAAAAGTCATTTTCTTGGTGGTTTAAACTGGTTCGATCCTGAAAGCAAACATCTTGTCCTCGACTGTTTCTCTCGCTCTGGCCACTTCACATGTACTCCCTTCTTTTTTTAATTGTTGTTGTCATTGACTTTCAACTCTAACTTTGACCATTCGTCTTATTCAAATTTTTTTATTAAATATAATATTTTTTTGTTATAATTTCATTTATCATTAGAGTTATTTGAATCACAGTTTAAAATTTTACACATTTCAACTAATTTTTTGAATAAAATAAATAGTAGTTAAAAGTCAACAGTGACAACAATTAAAAAATAGAGGGAGTATCTCTTTATATGTTCAACAGCCCTGGAAACTAATATTCACATCTCAAAGGTCCTCCTCGTACTCCTTTTTCGTAGCTACACTTACCAGTTAGCTAGTCAGCATTAGCTAGGATGACCATCAAAAGGTATTCCACAAGCATTGTGACATCTGTGAGTTAATGATAAATATTCCCCATTTCGGAAATTGATAAAGGTATTAGATAACATGTTTTGATCAAGACTAATCTGCTACTATAGATAGGATAACAATCAACCCATGCACCCTGCTATCTACTCCTATATTTGATAATCTTGTACCCTCTGTTCTAAGTTTTTATCATGATACAAAGCTACTCATAAATGTTCTATTGGCAACTCAACTACATGCATGATATCCCAAAAGGTTCTATTTTAATGTAAACTACAGAAATATAGATTCATGGGAAATCCATTCAATCAAACTGCACACGTGTGACCGATGCATAGATAAATGTACACATTCCATTAAAACCGGACATAAGTTGGAAAGTTGAAAA